>JANCMA020504363.1:0-10463 GCA_024336925.2 Zoanthus solanderi | reverse complement strand
CGCATTCGTCGTTCTCTAAAAACAAATGCGCAGAATTATATTAACGACAGTGTCGGGGTATTCTAAAGTTGCTCCCAGATTTATTTCTTTGGTGGTAAAAGAAATATTTGCTGACAAAAGGAAGAAAATTTATGACCTAAGTCTAAGAGTGTGAGAGATTCTGGAAATTCCTTAAATTGGCATGGAATGCCAATTTGTTACTTGCCCTTGAGTTCTAGTACAATATCATATGCTCATTACCTTTATTTTTGCTGTATCCAGCATAAATTTTTCTTGTTCTTGTTTAACTGAACCAGGTTTCTTTTGTATAAACACATTTTTAACAGAGCCACAACAATTGAAAAGTCTTTTCAATGTATTCTAAAAAACACAAGCATAGATTAGCACTCACTATTTTGACCAAAGTATAACAATTATTCAATATATCACAGAATTCCTTTACGTTTTAACTACAGTATAAATTTGCAGAAGCGGTTCTTGATCAATAGTTTCTATTCATAAATACTGTTCAAATGAGTATAAAATATATCACCTTTGTGCAGTAGGGAGGGATGTTCACAGCAAAAATTGTTTTATCTGAAGGTGTGTTGATTTCTTCTCGTCTAACCGTGTGCTTTCTATAGTAAAGAACGTGACAAGATTGACAACTTTCATTAAAATTCACCAAGAGAGTCCGAAACCCAGCATAGTCGGACGCCATCTTGTAAACGAATAGGTGTAACCGCTGTACTAAATTATCTACGGCTCAGTTTGCGCATGCGGATTTTAAATTTATTGAATAACAGGAAATCAAAATGGCAGAAAGATACACTTGTACCTTGGAGTCATTGATAGGTACTGCAATGAGATTTTTTTCTGTGAATAAACAGTGTCAAGAATTTTCTAAACCATAAATTTTGCTCGTGTTTAGATAAGGCCATAGACCCAGCAAGAAGCAGTGACGGGGTTGACTATCATGCACCGGTGTGGGACAGAGTAAATCGAGAAATGGATGGGTAAGAGCTAGTAAAAGGGACAAAGATTAATATAACCATCTCATTGACACTATTTCACTTTGTTCAAAATAATTAAAAAACCTATATCTTATTACTATAAAGCAAAAGGAATTTAGCTTTCTTTTTTCCTTTGTAGGCCAACCATTGCTTTGCGCTACCTTGTTGAGAAGGTGAAGCGAAGAGACGAAAGAGTAGCGTTGTCAGCTCTTGCTGTAAGTCTATCCTTTCATTTATTAATAAAAGGCTTATTATCCAGTAAAGAGAAAATGGACATATGCTAAACTTGTCAGGATTCCATTCAAACTCGCCACTTTGCTTCCCTTGGAAGTTGAATATTGTAATATTAGTAAATTTTCTTTCAATAGATTTCATATAAATTATTCGTTATTTTTAACCTTTTATTGTTGGAGTGATATTAGTAATGATAACATGAGATAGTAGTTGTACTACTAGTAATTTCCAATAGTATTTAACGTATGCATTCATTGAATTTTTTAATATTTTTATGAAAAGTTTATAAACATTTTAAGTTTACACTGTAATTATATTTTTGTTATCAAAATTATTGTCATTATTATAATCTGTAGATTCAAAATTTAAAATTTTCATGAAACTTAATAACTATCACATTTAATAACTTTAGGAATTGAGTCAAAAGAGTCACTGAAGTGATTTTGAATAACCAGTCAATGTTCTTAATTTTGTGTGTACAATGTGCATATAAAAACCTGAAAATTTGATATCCTGCTAGTTGAACAAGTCTATTGTATTAATTTTTTGTTGTTGTTTAGACAGCATTTTATAGTGAGTATTAGTTTGCATTTTGTATATATACAGTATATTGTTTTTTTAATCTTGATTTGACTATGTTATGTATAGCTTATGGAGACTTGTGTCCAAAACTGTGGTAGAAAATTCCACCAGGAAGTTGGCAAGTACCGATTTTTGAATGAGCTCATCAAACTACTTTCAACCAAGGTAATATTACAAGTTGGTTCTATCTATAAAACTTTTGGAAAAAAAATTACCGTTAGTACAATCAATATTTTATCATCATCATCATCATCATCATCATCATCATCATCATCATCATCATCATCATTATTCTCGTTTAGCATAGATCTGCATATTCCCATCTAGGATGGGGTGGGACTGGCATTGACTGCCCTTCACATCCATTGATCCTTTGTCACATGCTTCTCTACTCTGGGATTAAGTTCATATCCTCCATCACACATTCACTCCACTTTTTTCCTAGGCCCTCCTGACGTAAGATTTTAATTCAATCTGCAGTATGAAGGGAACTATACAGCAGAAGCAGTGAAGAAAAAAATTATAGATTTAATGTATTCTTGGACCAAAGGACTTCCAAGTGAGATCAAAATAGCTGAAGCTTACAAGATGTTAAAACAACAAGGTTGGACTAGCTAGTAGCTGGCAAAATGTAATATTTACACACTTTTTTTTATAAGAACACCCAAGCTGAGATTTGCCCAGAAATTAAGAACAAGCTAAAAAACAATCACCAGGCTAAAATTTTGATCAGACAATTTTAAGAATTTTTTTCTTAATTCTTGCACACAGATTGAGAATGTACATGTAAGTTCATAATAACATTTCTAACCGGTTTTTTCATTTTTTTAAAGTAGTCAAAAATTGTAACAAAGACTTGAATGCTCCTATGTGTTGCTTAATGTATGGTACTGTATGATGTAATGTTTTGTTGAGAATCTTTTCATTTTTGCAACAATATTATAGACAGTATAACTGTAACTCTACTTTCATGGCAAATTTATTGCTGTTTGCAAAAAATTTTATCAGGAAATAAGAGCAATTTAAAAACAATTTGGGGTTGAAATCACCAAAAAGTTAAGAACAGCCCAGTCTTGGCCAAAAGTTACTTGTTCTTATAAAAAAGTGTGTACTTTAATTTTTTTTGTCAGATTTGGAATGAATCTTTTAACTACCTTAAAGGTACTTTAATATTGAAAAAAAAAACTCAAAGCATTCTTAGATTTTAAACATATTTTTTTAAAAGGCTGGGACAAAGAGGAAGTACAGTTGGTACTGTAAGACTTGACAACAATTTCAATTCTCCATTGTGATTGGCATACAATTTCCTCGTATCAACTCTGCTGGGAGCTCAACTGTAATAAATTAGTGTCCCATACAGGGGGAGTCAAAGAATCTCATCTGTATCTCTCTCTGATAGTGTCATGGTTGATGCGACCTTTGACGACTCATGATTTGACTTTCAATTCTCGATCTCTTGCGGTGTCCCAGATGGCTCGCTGGGTACACAGGCCAGTGATTTCTTGCATAACACTTCAGAAACCGGAGATAAATGGCCACTCCATGGGTCATCAGCTGATAAAGGGTTTAGCTTTTTTATCAACTCTCATGTAACTTGAGAACTTGAATACATGTTCGATAAAAAGTATGAGCTCAAGTTGGGAGAATTTAATAAGACAGCTATGATGGAAAGGGTGAAGATTAAAATGTTTGTAAATGTTATTATAAAATACAGCTGTAGCTAAATTTAATGAAATATTTTATCAAAAATAAATATGGGTACTAAATAATAGATGAGTCCGATGTCACAGTAAAAAATTAATGGTCCCACAAAAGTTTAGAACCCTGATTGGAAGCAAACCATTACTTGCCTATTTATACACTGGTGAAGTTGACCTGATGTCACTGAGGACAAATTAGGATTTCAACTTTGGTAACTTTTGTTCAAAATCTGTTACTTCTTAGCCATGTTGCCTCAAAGTGTGTACTTGGTTATGAAGTAGCTTTGTTTATTTCCATTTTAGTTGTATGTAATTGTACTCTTCTTGTCATTTGGATAGTTTAAAGGAACAAATTTGAAACCTAATCTGTTTTCTATATTTAATTTCGACAAGGTGTTGTGCGAGAAGACCCAGAGGACCCCTACAATCAGTCAGTGAGTAGTTCAATATATCCTAAATAGACAGGTTATTTAAGGTTAAAAAGAACCTTTTGAGAAGAAACACAGGAGCCTAAAGTTAATGATTAACTTTATTATTATTATATAACTTTAATTGCTAGTAAAAAAAATTAGAAATATTTGCTACATAAATTAAGTTTTAATTTTGAATAATTGTTACTTTCAAGAGTTCTCTGTTATCTCTTTGTTGTTTTTTTACAAAGGTGGTCTCTTATAACTTATTAACTGCCAGTTAGTGTATACATGTCACATTAAAGTAAATTATCATGCTCATTTAATTAAGTCATGTAATTATTACATTTTGTTCTTTTTTTTCTCAGAAACTGTCACCAGCTCCTAAAACTGATGGTATATTTAATGACGAAGAAAAGTCAAAGGTTAGAAAAAGTAATAAAAGAGTTTTACAACAAACACTAATAATAAAAACTTACCTTTAGACAACATCAAGTTGCATTATTATACAGACTAGGATGGTGAAGCGAAAAATATAAAGGACAACTAATCTATGTACTACATAATTATAAAAAGCAAAACAAAAGAAAACAAACAAAGGAAAAACAAACAAAAGAAAATAAAACAATATAATAGTCAAACCAAGGTCAGATAAACAGTTTAGCTTTTATAGAATCAGATTGAACGTTAAGAGGTGGTTTTAAATTCCTGATAAAGAGCATCTCATACAATAAACAGTCAAACTTAGAATGGCAGTGTTTTAGAATTTTGAAATGATCAGTGTTTAAGATTTCTTTTTTGTTTATCTGCATTAAACTCAGTTTTATATAATCATTGATAAGTAATCAAGAAGAAAATAGAATAGCAAAAAATATATATATTAATAAATACATAGATAAATATATAAAATAAACACAACAGGTGATGAAATATTGCTTCAAAGAATTTCGTTTTACCTCCCATCACTTTTCTCCAGTATGTTAAATGCCATTTCTCCCTGTACATTTCCCAAATGGCGATTAATGCCGCAAACAAGTAGGTACAGTTTCTTAGGAGGTAGCGTTTGCGAGTTTGCTTTGCCACTTCACAAATGAATTTGCAGAGCCAGAAGTTTTTAAAAACTGTTTGCAGACGTGTGCTCGAGTGGGACTGTCCTGGACATTAGTTGACTCCAGTCCGTTACCTCCAACTGTTTCCAGCTGCAGTTTTTTGTTAATTCTCGTATTTTGCCAGGCAGTAAAATCATCCACCGCCCATTTTGTGTTGTATTTGGTGTTTTTGGGTGCTGTTTCAGACAGTAAGGAAATTTTTTTCTCTTCAGTTTTTGGAAGACGGAAACGAGCTGTTACCTTAATTACTCACGGTTTGGCAGTGACTGAAAATCATTAATAGTTTTATTATTGTCCAGTGCACTCTCTCGTGTGGAAACGCACAACATTTTGGCATGCATGTCCAATTACCGAATCGCACTAACAATAATTTGCATTCAATTTATTGCTTTCATTTCACAAGTACGATAAAATATTCGCTTCCGATCTGTATGGGCGTTTGCATACAATACAGTACGTATATTACAATTAAATACAAGACATCTTAAAACACTAATGTACGTTACATTATATACAGTAATAGACCATTTTCGAATTTATAGTTGCGGCTTTCTACAATGACAGCGGACTCAATTTGTACAATCTTAGCCTCAGTATGATATTAAATATTCCTAAATTCCAATGTAGTTTTACACTACTTACAACTGAGTGTATTGTCGGAGGTGTGACTTCTCGCTCTCCCTCGCAAGTATTTTTGAATATTTAACAACAAAACGAGGCTAAGACTGTATAAAATGAATCCGCAGTCATTCAAATCAGCAGCAGCTAGAAATGAGAAAATGTTCTTTTGACAGTATTGTATTACATTGTATAATAAAGTATAAAATAATACAGTTCGATACAGTGACTTACATTGCAATGTCATACTAGGGCCGGGAGGTCCGTATTGTGAAAAATTGTGCCCGAGGTCTCGCTTAAGGACCAAGGCCTCTCCGTACACAGACCGAGGGCACAGTTTTTCTCAATACGGACCTCCCGGCCGGCAAATAACATTTTTATTTTTATTTTACTTATTTTTACTGAAACTTTTGTCGGCTTTGCTTGTCACGAATTCGTTATTATCTGCTGGCGGGCAAGATGGTAAAATTCCGCCTGCTCACGAAACTCCTAGGAACCAATCAGATTACAGGATTCTTTTTATCTTGCCCGCTCGCGCGCCCAAAAAAAAAATAGAATAAAGTATTTTTAAATCCATATCGAAAATTATATTACAACGGTTAAAATGACCAAACCTTTGCCTTTGGCTTTGGATCCGTATGCATGTTAATCTGCTTGTCCGGGTATATTTCTTGGCCGCTGGTCCACCAAGAAATATCGTTTGAGTTATCGTGATATTCCAAATCGTCCAGACGCAACTGAGTTCCGCTGTCACTCTTGGCAATTCCCGTGAACTGTTCCTCTTCGTTTATGAATTTTTTAGACACGCGGATCATTGCTTCGAGTGTGCCATCTATCTCAATTGTGTGCAAATGAGAGGGTGAGCAACCCCCCTTTATTTGTTCCCACAACCAAAACGCAAGTTCCTTTTTCCATTTCGCAACTGCTGTGTCTTCTTCTTCAACTCCTCTTGGAAGAGACGCGATTTCTTCAAGTAAAAAACCCGGATTTTCCATTTGCTCAACATTTTCTCCATATAAGAACCTATACTTTAAGAAATGCTTTCCTCGTTTTGCCTTTTCAGTTCTTAGAGATGTTGATTTTTTCGATGGCTCCTTATGCAAGGGGCAAAGTTCAATCGCTGTTTTTTTATCGATGCTTTTTTCGTCCTGAGATTGTTGTTGGACATTATTTCCGCTCCGGCTACTCATCTAAGGTTAGAACAATTTAGTTTAACATAAAAATTGACAGGTGAACTCAAAAACTTTCTATCTACTGAATATATTATAACCAGTACCATGAAGCAGAGAGGTCTAATTGTTTAGAATCACTCAGATAACATGTCTTTTATAAAAGTAATAAGTACTTATTAAAAATCTATTTGAGAGAAAACGGACGTTTTACGCTTCTAGGAACTATTGAAACTAAACCCCTTGTAGGGTACGCAGTTAGAATACAGAATTTGCAAGTCACACGCAGCTATTTATCAAAGGCGGTAAATGTTCGCGCCAAACGTGACTTGCGTACATTCCTTTTTGTCGTGGGCTTCCTTTTAAAACGTTTTGAAGTTCGTTACACAAAAAAACTTTAATATGTAGGATAATTAATATTTATCTCCCAAAGGGGAGGTGAATAGTGATGGATATATACCGACATGTGAAGCGTCGGGGTATATATCATGAGCTAGATACTGACCCTAAGAGAGATAGTTGTTTTAGTATTTACCAATATACAATGGGGTAAAAATGCACTTTATTTTCAAAGAAACAATACTATGTAAACCTTTTTTCTGCTTTTAGCACACGCGCTTCCTGTCATTTTGACTTCAGCCTTAAAATCAACTAATAGCCTTAGATATCGCGAGTTGCGGGAGCCAATCGTAGCTTGTTAAAATGGATATCGGTTTGTTTTTGTAAATACTAAAACGGGATATCCTTATATTAACGAAGTTTGTAGCTTCAAATATGTGAAGTGTATAATATTTCTTTATACTTTACTACCAACCTTGAAGTTCTTGTGAAACTGAGGGGTGAAAATGTATTCAACAGTAACTTGGATTACCTAAATGTTTCAATACCATCCCATCTTTTAGTGACATATAAATGAATACATTAATACAAACCTCCGAATAACCTTGCCATTATTACATCAATCATGCGCGCGGCTGCAACATGCAAAAACAACTAATTGCTGAGAAACAGCAAAAATTTAAGTGATTACAGAAGATCGGTCTAAAAGTAACTATAGTTACTTTTAAGAACTGGAAAATCCCGTTCTTACTCTCAACTTTAGAACTTTTACTATATTTTTATCTAAATAGTATATTATCAATAGAGGTATTATTAATTGAGAATATCAAGTTATCTCGTTGGTTAACGTATAGGTAAAAGCTTAGAAAACTTCACGAATGATGACAGAAACAAACGAAAAATAGACCACTTTCATAAATGGCGGCTATTTTAGTATTCTTTTTTCTATATTCAAATTTGCCTGACTGGCCTCGTCTTTGAGTGAAAAACTCAAAAGAATATTTTAACCCAAACGAGGCTAGCCAGGCAAATTTGAATACAGACAAAAGAATACTAAAATAGCCGCCATTTATGAAACTGGTCGATTGGGTTCACACCAGAATGTTTTTGATATGATCACATTTTTATGCACAGAAACAACGAAAATTTCAGTTTTTGTTCTCTTGCATTTGCGAATGCATTTTCTTTGCTCGTGTTAAGCAAGCTTATAGGGTTAGCCGGCTGCACTCTTTTTTTTTAAAAAAAGGGAAAAGAATATTAAAATATAAAATAAAGAAATAAAGAAAATATAAAATATAAAGCTAAAGATGACATCGTAAAACCTGGATATACTTTTACTTACGCACACTCGTTTTGTAGTTTTTACTGTTACAACTAACATTTTAACTCGTATATTATATTAATAAATACACAATAAATTAATATAATTAACCTCATCCACTATGATAGAGATTAAAAGGAGAAGTTGAATCTGGGTTGGACACATCTTAAGAATGCCAAAAAATGCATACCAAAGATCGCCACTTGATGAAAACCAAATCATCAGTGTTGGTAAACGAAAGAGAAACATGGAAAAGAAATAAAAGAAAATGGATCTTCATGGAAACCCATTGAACTTGGGGCTTCATAGATGAATGGCGTTCCCTTAAGATGTGCCACAGGGTGCGAAGTGGATTGAGTATATGTAAATTAATATAATGGGTCAACGAAGCATGCACTTTGTGGCTTCATAACCTTTTTAGCTAGACTAAGAAGTCAGTTTCGGTTTGTCTCCATCATATTATGCTGTGGTTCTAGGTTCTAGACAAAAACATCCTCTTTGAAGGTGAAGGAAGCAATCTAAACGAAGCTAATTAATTGTGTTGTTTAGAGATGCTTTGTATCGCCACCTCATAGTGTTGGTGCTAGTGAGTCACTTTTTGAAACCGTTAATTCATGTTTTCAAAATGATCGATCTATGACTGCATTTAATCTTGTTTGGCGCAGATACATGAGCGACACGGACAAGAGCGGTCTACGCTCGGGCAAAGTTTCCTCCATTCTTCTGGTTTCTGTCACCGTAGCCATTGTAACCAGCATTTTCTAAATCGAGAAAAAAAAATCAAGCATTAAACTTTGGATAATAAGTTATTTATCACTATGTTAAAAACGTTCTCCAAGCTCTTGATTTGCTGTTTTGCACGATGTTCAAATATTAGAAACCCTCACTCAAAATCCCAGCTTCCGCTACCGACAGCAAGAAAAACGTGAAATCTTCTTTGTTCAAAATTTATAAACTTAACTTACTATCATCGTTGCAATCATTTGAACACCAATAATCTATATTCTTTTTTGTTAATATTATTATTATTATTATCACTATATTTGCATTACATCTTCCTATCATAAGATCAAGATCATCATTGTCGTACTCATAAATCATATCGAAAGTAAATTATTCTATCGCTTTATCGATTCTTTTAAGAATTTGCCGAGGCAGCTAGCCCATTAGGGGTAAGTCCAGGCGTTCTTATACATCGAAACAACTGTCACAACGGAAACAGTTCACTACTCGGTCGCGACTCTATTGTACTTAGCAGTTGATGTGTGTAAGATTCTCATTCAGTCACTAGTGTGTTCCAAAATCGACAATTGTAATGCTCTTTTGTATGGCCTTTCCAAACATTTAATTAACAAACACCAGAGTGTGTAAAACGCTGCTGCAAGGATTATTGCTAAAAAAACGAAACAATGATAACGTTTCTCCAATTCTGCAACAATCACAATGGCTTCCTGTTGAGTACAGAATTATGTTTTAAATTAACTTACTAACTTTTAAATGCTTACATGATATGGCCCCAATCTATCTTAGAGAACTTTTACATGTGTACATACCAAAGAGATTATTACGTTCGTCCTTTTAAAGCAGTAAGACTGGAAACTGTAAATTTTAAAACTAAAACTTATTGCTATCCACCCTCCTTACCTTTGGAATTCTCTACCTGAAAACATTAGATCTATACATAGTTTGTCAGCCTTTAAATCTCAGCTCAAAACTCACATGTTCAAACTTGCTTTTAATCTGTATTAGTATTTTATATTTTTAGTATTTTATATTTTAATATTTAGTATTTTATATTTTAGTATTAGTATTTTAGTACTTCATATTTTGGGCGGGCATGGTTGGCGCAGTTGGTAAGATCTTTGCCTTCCGACCACAGGGTCCCCAGTTCGATCCCCAGTTCGATCCCCGGTCTGCCGAGATTTGAACTGATTTGTGTGACTTTCTTTCCCGCCTAAGCTAACTCAGCTTTCCATCCTTCCGGGGTAG
>JANCMA020504256.1:0-10463 GCA_024336925.2 Zoanthus solanderi | reverse complement strand
ATTTTAAGACCACTGTAATAGCAGACGCACTATACTGAAAACTGGATACTATTTAAACCATTCAGGATACAATATATTGACTGGCAAAAGTCAGCAAAAGTGGGCGGCGCTGATATCGAAAGTAGCCGTCGGAGTTCTCCGGTTGCCGGCTTCTAATGAAAACCCTGTGCTGGATCTCTGCCATCAGCCATGAATAATGAGAATGCTAGCCATAGTAAAACAGGGCAGGCCAAGGAAAACATGACAGTTACCAACAACTTGAGAGTGACTGGCCTCACAGCAGATATGATAAGCTTATCAGAGACTTCTCAGCAACCGTAGTCCTTAATACAACATCTGCAGTTTCAAAACATAGTTACACAAATGCAGCTAATATATACTGACCAATACACTGTGATAAAATATAAAGTTCTGTGCTGCTTAATGCTGTTGTTTGTACATACTGACATCAATATTGTTGCTCATGATTAACACAATCCTTACCATGAGGTGGGTGAAGATTCATTGACTTTAGCAACAACCTGAGGCAGTTCTGTAAATCTGAACTGGGAACCACCATGACTTCATTATCACACATATAACACCTTGTAAATATAAGTTAAAACAAGATAAATCACAGTAAACACAAACATCTGACCTTGTTTTTAATTCAGACCATGACTTTGCTCAATAAAAGGGAATGGGGCAGAGAAAAGAAAAAGGGAAGGGGCAAAAAGAAATGTTAGGAACAAGAAAATGGAGAGAAATCAAAGCAGAAAAAGGGGGGAGGGATAGGGGAAAAATGATGAGAAATCAAGGGAAAAAAGGAAGGAGGGGATACGGAAAAAATGGAAGAGAAAGATAGACAGGCAGCCTGGGGTAAAGGAATGGAAAGTGAAAAGGGAATAGTGAAAAAAAATGAAGGGGAGAAGGGGAATCTATTGGAAATGGAAGAAAGAAGAAAAATAGGGGGTAAAGGGAATGGGGAGAGGAAAGATAGGGAGGAGAAGAGGGGAGAAAGAGAAAGAGACGGGAATGAGGGGACCCTTTGGTAAAAACTAAAAAGGGATAGGAGGGGAAAGAAAAGGAAGAGAGTAAAATGGGAAAAGAAAGAAGAGTGAAAAAATAAGAAAATAAAAGAGAAAGGTAGAAGAGAAAATTGGGGATTTGAGTTGAGCTTCCCATAGTAATTATTAACTTAAACAACAGGTTAAGTAAATTAGTTCAATGACTGCATAACTTTTAAAACTAATAACAAGCATTAGATTTTGTTATTAACATACCAAACAATCCAGGTTTGTAGATTTACAACCACGGAGTGTGATGGTGTTGCCTGATGATGAGTTAATGAGTGCTTTTCATCTGTACTACGATCACAGCCCTGCATGATTATGAATTACGACACACTTTATGAGATCAAAGTGACTGGTGCTAATCTGACAGAAGCTATGCAGTACATGTATAACAATCTTATTCTTCCCTAACACTCAAACTATCCCTTCAATTCTCTAACATTCACAGATTGTGCCCTAAGTTTCTCTTAAGACCCATTCTCCAACTTATTCCCTGACACTTACAAAGCCTAACTTCTCCCCTAACACTCACACAGCACTACTTGTTCCTAGGTTACACTCACAGACTCCTTCATTTTCCCTGGCTAATAATCACACACCCATACTACTTCCTGAGCAATCACACATCCCTACTTGTCCCTTAACACTCACACACCCCTACTTGTCCCTAGGTTACACTCACAGACTGCTTCATTTTCCCTAATTTTCACACACGCCTACTACTCCCTGACCAATCACACATCTCTACTTGTTCCCTAACACTCACACACCCCAACTTGTCCCTAGGTTACACTCACAGACTGCTTCATTTTCCCTAATTTTCACACACCCCTACTACTCCCTGACCAATCACACATCTCTACTTGTTCCCTAACACTCACACACCCCTACTTGTCCCTAGGTTACACTCACAGACTGCTTCATTTTCCCTAATTTTCACGCACCCCTACTACTCCCTGACCAATCACACATCTCTACTTGTTCCCTAACACTCACATACCCCAACTTGTCCCCTAACACACACCCCAACTTGTTCCTAGCTAACACTTACACTCCCCTACTTGTCCCCTAACACACACCCCTACTTGTTCTTAGGTAACACTTACATTCCCCTACTTGTCCCCTAACACTCACACATCCTACTTATTCCCTAACACTCACATCCCCATAATTCTCCCCTTAGCTAACACTCATATCCCCATAATTCCTACTAACACTCACATCCTCTAGATCTACTTTTCCCAAATCACAAACTCTGAAAACATCTCTACTTCTTCCCCTACATTCATGCACTCCTACTTCTCCCCAAACATTCACAGACCCCTAGTTCTCTGGACACTACTACCAACACCCCCATCACACTCACATCCTCTATTTTCCCCAAACACTCAGAACACATCTCAGTCAACTTCTCCCCAAACATTCACTGACCCCAAGTGCTCCACCAACACTCACATCCCTATAATTCTTGGCTATCACTCTGAAAGTATCTCTGGTTCTTCATGTACACTCATATACTTCTACTTCTCCTTCTCTAACACACATGTAGATTCCTAATTCACCCCCCACTAATCACAACCCTACCCTACTTAAAAGATTAACCTAAATTTTGCTGAATCAAAAACGTAAGTTTTCTTACAGTCTAGCGCACCCAACCATGGCTACCCCGCATAAGTTTCATACAAGTTTTTGACAGGTTTTTGACAAGTTTGATGGATCGCATGATAAAAAGCTCGCAAAAAACTGAAAATGTTATATTCGGTAGATTGGGCATTAGTATATAAAAAGTGATCAACAGCCATCAAACTTGTCAGAAACCTGTCAAAAACTTGTACAAAACTTATGTGGGGTGGCCATGGTTGGACGTGCAAGACTATAATGATAATCATTACTAGTAATGTGAGAGAAAAGATTGCAACAATACCTGATAGCCACACTTGAGACATATGCATACACCCACATTTGTAAAGGCACTGTCATTACAGCCCTAGAAGTAAGCACCAATAAGAAGTTAAATTAATATTTAAAAGATTATTTCATAAACCACTGAATATTATCTAACTTGTAAAGCAATGACTTCAAGTCTAATACAAAAGAATGTTCTAACTTCTAATAGTTTTTTAACTTGATTTATGTTCTGGGAGAATGGTATTGGAAGTGACATCTTAAAGGTTATCTAATATGAACCTGATACTTTAACTGTTTTAGCCATCACTGTTCTGTGTAATTAGTCACTTACAGTGCAATGTCCAAGTTTCAAATGTGGCATCTTCTTTTGAAGAACTGAAGGTTTCACTGATTTGGCTTCATGTGGGCACCTTGATTTGTCTGCATTAGAACAATAACAAAGCTCACAGATTATATCAGAGAAGGAAAGCATCTTTAGTGTTTAATCTTGAATATAAATTACCCATACTATTTTTTTGACAGTTAGAACTATTATTTACGAGGCTATTTTTCCAAAAAAACCTGAGATATTTTGCTTAAAAACAAACAAACTGAGACAAATTACGACCAAATTCAGACAATCCATTCTGCCAAGCAGCTGCTCAAACCTGTCAAAAATATTGATTAATGAACTAGGTAACCACTTGCCTTAATCTGTAATAATTATAACTGTGTGCTATTTGCCCTTATTGCAGTCTTATGATTTAATTACAAGGATGTGGCCCTACATGGTCAGACTGCCTTTAGCTGCTGCTATATAGTCCATGCATGACCTCAGGGCACAACATCAACTTGCTAGTTGGTACTTAAGCTGTGAATAGATTTTGACTGAGAAAGGAGGAAAACCAGATGCTGGGAGAAAATCCCTTAGAGTTAGATCGAGTATGACCAAAAAATTACCCCACATATGCCCCACCAGGTTCACAGCAATGGGAGGCACAAATACTAACCACTGCACCACCCCAACTCCCTAATACAAACACTTTGTAACATTTTTTTTTTAATTTTGCAATTTTGAGACAACAACTGAACAAGCCATCTGTTTTCCTGAGTTATTTTGTGGGATGCCAAAATAAGAAATCTCAAAATACCATAAGTTGTGCTTCAAAACAGTATTCAAAGTCTTATGACTCTAAAATTGATATGATTAATTATTGTGTTAATAAATAAAAAAAATTCAACTATATTTCAGATTGATTATAAATTATAGAATGATGTAGATCAAGTTTTTGTCTCAAATGAGTACTGTCGTTTAATTCCTTTATCCAATATATTAAATTTAGTAATGGCGAATAAATGACATTCATTTTTACCATTTTCTAGTTCAATGATTTTTTTCCCGCAGAATTTCAGGAAGGTTTCTAACTTACCTGAAAGTTCATCATTGACAGCAATCGAAACATCGCTTTCGTTTTGTACATTTGCTTTTTGAGAACTGTTCTTCCGGTGGTTTTGTCTTTTCTTTCTACCTGACTTCCCCATCAGAGTGTTTCACTTTCAAACGAAATGAAAACCGTACCTTTAAACTAATATTATTTTTTGTTAAAATTTCCAGATTGTTCACGTGCTCAAAATTATTTTACCATCTTAACAAAATCGATCAATAAAAATCTAATTTAAGAATTTATCAAGAAACATGATTTTTTAAAAATTTTGATTTTTCATAGTAGTGCCAGTCTCTTACCAAGCGCTGTCATGTTTCTTCGAGAAAAGCTGACTCTAGTAAACATTCCGCTGTCCTTATCATTGCTGGCTCGGTAGCCATATTTTTGTATTTTTTCGTGGAGCGTAGTGATTCGCTTTTCTGAGTTGGTAGCTAGTGAATGTTATTTTGTGTCGTTGGAGAGTAAGTCCTGACACGTCATGACAAAATGAAATGTCATTAGAGATGCCCACAAACAATTTATGTATTGAAAAAGTCATATACTAGCTGTTCCTTGGAACTCAAAAATTATAAAGTGTTAAACAATCATTTTACTCACTGATGCCCCGAGGAGCATTGCAGCTTGTTGTTTTGCTTTTTGCAGTTCCACTGCAGTTTTTAATTTGCAAATGGACAGCTACATCGAGCTCCGAGCGAGACTATCTTGTTGGACAGTAAGTTGTAATACGCTAAATGAATGCAACGTTTTGCTGTTAAAAACATTTTATTTGATTTGGTACCACTATTTAGCTAGGCGGACCAGTTTTCTTAGTAGAAGTGGTTTGTGTGATAACTGGGACGTGTTGGGTCCTGTTGTGTTGTAGGGATAGGATTATGTGTTCAAAGAGAATTTAGGTGTGATAATTTGTATGCATAAGTAAGTACGTCCCAGTGTGGAAGTTTTACTCAATACCTTACTACTATTGGTAAAATTTCTGTATTGGCACATAATATTGTTTAATCATGCGAAGTAACCCTTACCCAGACCCTAACTTCTATACGAAACTGCATGCATAAATAAGTATGTGCCAATACAGAAATTATCCCCTACTATTGGGGATCTCTTGAAATTGCTTCAAAACCAAAAATAAGTAATGCCTTTGTAACCTGGTGAAAACCAAGGCAAAGTTTGGGAGCAACTTGAGATTACCTGGCCACTATTGTACTTGATTTAACTGTTCATATATTTTCAAAGAATGAGGAATGTGCAGGAATAAATTACAGAGAATGGCTGCGTATTCTAAAATTTGGCGAGTGAGAATTCTCAAGCATGTGTCATGAAAACCTTCTACTGCATCTCGGATTTTCACTGATATGCTGTATTTCCAAACCAGGCTATGAAGGCCCGTAAAAATGTTATATTTCTTGCTTAAAATTATTGTTTTCTAACTTAACCAAGAGAAATACGAAGCACATGTGAATAATTTTGTTTCTTTCATGAAAATGTGGAGTCTCACTACTTGGAGTCAGCCAATCATATCACTCAAACAAACTTGGAGTCAGCCAATCATATCACTCAAACAAACTTGTTGACCAATCAAATTGCACATACTATGCACTATTGCATCTGTAGTAGCTGCTTTCTACAATGACAGTGGACTCGATTTGTACAGTGTTAGCCTCGTTTTGATGTTAAATATTCAAAAATACTTGAGAGAGAGAGAGTGAGAAGTCACACCTCCAACAATACACACAGTTGTGTAAAACTGCATTGGAATTTAGGAATATTTAACTTCATACAGAGGCTAACACTGTACAAATTGAGTCTGCTGTCATTGTAGAAAGCTTCCGTCCAATGCATGCCAGCATGTAAAATGGACATAAAACCGAATATGATGAATGATGAGGATGATGATGTCATTGTAGAAAGCAGCTACTGCAAATGAGAAAATGGTCTGTTGTTAGTCAGAAAGTTATTGTTCCTTGCTCGTAAAATATATTGAAAACTTTTCATACTGGTGCCTGCTTGTATTGTAACTATGCATATAAACTAACCCTTACCCAAACCTTAACTTCTATAGAGGGTCCTGAAGGGGTAAAATGGGAATTGTGATTGGCCGGTTTTTGGCCTGGGTTTTCCCTATTCAAGCTACTGGAACTGGGATTTGGTCACTGGGAACATTTGGGGAAAAACGTTAAAAATCAAAAATGGGAATGGGGTTTGAACACTGTAAAGTGGACAAAATGGGCTGGGAAATGGTATTGGTATCTCTTCCCCCATCCCTTCAGAACCCTCCCTATAGTAATATGACATTATGCAATAAAACTGCATGCATAAATAAGTATTGGCCCTGTAAGGAGATTATGCCAATATATTTTATTTAATATTTTATCCAGTTTAACTAGAAGTGTAGCAATGTTCAGTGCTAAAATATTGCAAACAAACACATGGAAGGATTGGATTGGTCAGTTGCTGGACAGTGACGACAGAGGGGAATGCCCTGCTTTGGAAGTGTTTAACTACCTAGACAAGGAAGGATTTTTTGCTTCGTCTCCTGATGTAAGATCACCAAGACCCAGAGAGATAAAATACAGGGTGGGACAAGTCATTCGGCACAAGTTGTGGAATTACAGAGGTGTCATTGTTGGTTGGGACGAAAAGCTTAAGGTAGAAAATCTATTGCTGCAGCAGTTATTTACAAATACTGACTGTATTTTGCATTTTATTCAAAATATGTTTTTCATTTTAAAACTAAATGGAAAGTACTCGATATTTTTAAGTTTATCGTTATGGTAACTCAGGAAAGCAGTACTATACTTTAAATTAATTGTTGCTTCTGCAATGCCAGAGGTAAATGGCCAACAAAGCAGGCTCTATAATGTCTAAAAAAATACAGTGATTAAAATAATACTGGTCTGGAGTACATGTATTCAGCAACTGCTGTTTTAAAACAGAAGGAGTTTAATGGTTAGTGATAATTTCAAAGAATTGTTGTTCGGATAGGATAACTGTTTGACAATTAGTTTTAGATTTTACAGCTGTGACAGCTAAACTATAATAAAACTTAGTGTGACTTAAAAGAAAAATATATTAAAAGTAAGTAAGTGACAGATCTTTTAATACAGTTTGACCACTGAACCCTTCAAACATATAGCCTCAAGGATGAGAATGGGGCATTTGTTGGACCCTACCCCAAGATTTTTGTTATGCGTGGACCAATCAACTTGAGATTTGGCATGAATGTTAATTGGACTTCGAACTTTCATTTAACACTAATCAAATGACAATTATCTTGTTACCATGGTGACCAAGGCTTATAAAACGATAATGGATGCCACCTTGGATTAATTTTTGATTTAATTTTGAGATTTTGTCTAAAATTGAGAGATATTGTAAGAAGTGGATAGGAAATACAATTTTATGTGATAAAAATATTAACAGACACTACTAAGATCTATTTTCCATTTGTATTATAATTTCTTTTATGTTTTGCCCTTATTTGGGATAAAAATAAAGCTGTTTCTAGTTTCCTTCAGTAAAAAAACTACCCTTAAATGCAAAATATACATTCAGGGATTACTTTTTTTTGTTTTGAGCTATCTTGTATCAGCTTGCCTTTGCTCTGATGAACTGTAGCCTCTAATAGATGCCGTCTGGTATTTTTGCCTTATCTTGTTATATATACAGGCTGGTAATGGTATTGTGTTATTCCAACCCAGTGAAGCAAAAAGCCATCGCACAAGAAAACGATACGCTGTGGCTCGAAAGCACCTACACAAAGAGGAAATTATATTTTTGTATTTTGTTTTTATTTTAAATTATATTTTTATATATTTTTTTTATTTTTCTTCATTTTAATATCAATCATTCAATAAAATAATTATCAATAAATTACTCCAACCTAAATCATGAAAGGATGGAAATAAAATAGATGACTACAGTCTACTACCAGAACTGAAGTAAGCCATCAGGCCACCAAAGCCAAAGAGTGACCTTTTGGGGAATCAGGGTCATATTCGTTAAAATCAGTTCCTTTAGGTTGGACAATTCCTTTCTAATACAAATCCATTTCTCATTTTATAGGCAAAGAAAAACTAAACCCAAAAATTAAAATCAACATTAATTTAAAGGGGAATTTACCTACAGCCAATAGCTCACTTAGTTATTCACACTGCTATTTATGAATTTGGAATTATTTTTTTTAAAGGCTCTTGCAGACAAACATTTCTTTGACAAATTTTTATGTAACAAATTTTTTGTGACAAATACTCGTGTGTACCTGAAACAAATTTTTAATGGCTAATTTTTCATGTGACAATAAGGGACTCTTCGTTATTTACAGCAAAGGGGGGGGGGGGGGGCCGGTGTTTAGAGTGGAGGAATAAAATTTTTAAAATGAGGCTAAAATGGGGTGTAACGTTTTAAAAATGCTGAAGACTTGGGTAACATTTTTTCGCTTTCACAGTTTTATCAATGTGTAATGATACTTGAGTGATTTTGAGGCAACAAATGCCATTGCTTATGCCGAGGTATCTTGCAAATATTTTTTTTGCGTCACTTTGCACAGTTCATTATTGAACATTGATAACCTTTATTGGCAAAAGAAGTGCAAAAAGTTAAACCTAAACCTGTTATAGCTGCAAAGCATTTCCAATACAGAGTAGAAACATTTTTTACTGAAATGTTACTTTCAAATGCAAATTCAATTGGGAAAATTATCTACTATGCTTTATGCATTGAATTTCAAATGAGGGGATCACCACATTTGCACGCCTTAATTTGGACATCAGATTGCCCAAAGTTAAATAAAGACACTAAGCAAGAATATATAAATTACATAGACAGGCATGTGCAGGCCTACCAACCCGATGAAAATGAAGACCGAAATTTACATGAATAAGTTAAGAAGTACCAAAAGCATAGCCACTCTAAAACATGCAGGAAATACAAGAATACTAGATGCAGATTTAATTTTGGACAGTTCTTTACAAATAGAACTATTGTTGCTGAACTACTACCTGAAGATACTGCAGACGAGGTAAAACAAAACACTCTCGAAAAGAGAAAGGAAATCTTCACATTGGTGAACGAAAAGATTGATGATGTTCTAAATCCAAGTAAAGACAGCTATGACTCTACATTAACACAATCTGATATTTTTAGCTCTGTTGGTATAACAGAACAACAATACTATGATGCATTGTCCATCTCCCCAGACTCTGATTATGAATTGCATCTAAAACGACCAATGAACAGCTGCTTTATTAATAATTATTTTATAGCAGGATTAAAAGGTTTTGCAGCTAATGTTGACTTGCAGCCAGTATTTAATCATTATAAATGTATAACATATGTATGCTCATACTTTACAAAAGATGAGACTGAATGCTCTCATGCAATAATGAATGCAGCTAAGGAAGCGAAAGCTGCCAACATGAATGTAAGAGATGGGTTGAAAAAATTTGGTGCCGTATTTTTATCAACAAGAGAAGTAAGCTCACAAGAAGCTGTATACCGTTGTATGCCTGAATTATGGCTTAGAAAAAGATTTCCTGCTACAGTGTTTAGTACTGACTTACCAGACAAAATAATTAGAATGGCAAAATCATAACAAGAACTGGAAGAGCTTGATGATGAGAGTACAGATTTTTACAAATCCAACATAATAGAGCGTTACTCAAAAAGCCTCTTATACCTTCTGTGAATGACTTGTAATTAGCAGAATTTGTTGCTTTTTGTTATAAAGAATATAGAAAAGAATCACAGGAAATTACTGATGCCCAACCTGAAGTGCTAAGTGCAGATCTGATAGAATAACACTATACTATATCTGATTCAACACTTCTCCCAGACAGGAAACGTTTTATATGCCTACTGTACAGACAATAGTTGAGCAAAATAGGTCAATGTTTGAACCAGACACAGATGCCGTAGCAGAAGCACTTGAAACTCTAAGAAACAATAATGGCATAATTCATTCTTATGAATATAAAAATGATCAAGAAAATGATGATATACAAAGAATGAATGAATCTTTATTGTACCCACAAATAAAAATAAAAATTTGGATTCACAGTTCACAGCTTGTTTTTACAATAAA
>JANCMA020504152.1:0-10463 GCA_024336925.2 Zoanthus solanderi | reverse complement strand
TCGACATCGTCGATAGATAGATTGATAGATTGAAAAGGTAAACCTAGACTCGGCCTACCACAGGTAGCCCGAGTAATTAATCTTCCTCATCCCATTTCTGATAACTCCTGAAAATGTCATCAAAATCTTTCCATAAGTTATGTTGCTAACAAACAAGCCCACAAACAAACAAAAGCTGCCAAAAACATAACCTCCTTGGCAGAGGTAAATATTACTAATAAAAATGCTTCGGGTCTATAAACGCTTTCTTTCCAGTAACTTGAAAAAAAAAGGAAAATGCACTCTAGTAACAAGCTAATACGTCCTATCAATTAGAGGTATGATACCTACAGTATTGCCCATCATAAATGTATAGAAAGTATTATTTTTGTTCCCCTAATCCTCTAAAAACTGTTTTTTATTGACCAGAAACTATTAACACTGCGCACCTCGAATTTTCAAACGTATTTCCTGTGTTATCAAGTTTACGTTCGCCTGTATCACCGTCCGCTCCATATATGGTTATAAGTACATTAGCGTCGGTTCCAGCTCCCCATTTGTCACCCGTGTAAGTCGTTACTGAATATTCGTACTCAGCTGGTTTGCCTCCGTCCTCTTCTGTGTCACCTGCAATTATGACGGAGGAGAGGGTTGGTATTCAAATTGGTCATTTGGTAATTCAAAGCTGGAAAAATTATGGCTCATGGTTTTTGTTTTTTACTGCACGATTGGCGCATGCGCAGTTGATTAAATCTCTGCCTTCCAATTACAGAGTGTTAGATGCAATACCTAGGTCTAAAGAGATTTGAACATTTATGTGACCTCCATACTCAGCTTTCCATCCTTACGAGGTCGGTAAATGAGTACCAGTGCCTGCTGGGAGCTGACCTGCGATGGATTAGTGTCCCGTCCAGGGGAAGTTAAAAGCTCTCATCCGCTCAATACTACATGTACAGAAACGGGAGATAAGCACAGGCTCCAATAGGACACGAGGCTCCAATAGGACACGAGGCTCCAATAGGACACGAGGCTCCAATAGGACACGAGGCTCCATTAGGGCACGAGGCTCCAATAGGGCACGAGGCTCCAAAACGGATGTTGTTTAGCTCTCAAACACTACTGCGGGGCTATTAACAACCTCTGTTCGCATTAACGGACGTTAAAATATTCTTTAACGTTCTTTAAATGCCAACAGCGTTTTTATCTCGGGGCAGCTGTTAAGGGGTCCTAGCTGTCACAAAAGGTCCGATACAAAAACAATGGGAGTGAGAAAGTTTGTTTCAAAAGATAATTTGAAAACACACAGAAGCCAATGGTAATGGCAATCTGTAGCTTATGCGTTAGTCATACCTTGAACGGCAACATCAGTAAATAATGAACCATCAGCCTCATCTGGAAACCAACGATAGATCGGAAATTCATAAAGTTTGCTGTCGACTGGATCGGACACGGTGACCTGTTGAAAGAGCGTAGTTTATTTTGGTTATAAGTAATTCAAGGCTTTTCTTACTTAAATTGTATTTTTCGAAGCCACTAAAAAAATGGATCGATAAAACATAAAACATTAATTTTAATAAGAGGGAGGGCGGACAAGTTATAATCAAGGAGAAAACATACAAACGAACGAACGATTGAGTCAGTGAGTGAACAAATTATGAATGAATGAAAATGAATGAGTAATAATAAGTGAACGATAATGAAAATAATGAATAAAAATGAATGAAGGAAGGAAGAAAGGAAAGAATAATCCGTAACAAAGATATTCGTGGGCAATTATAGTAGCAAGGATAAACAGATGGAACAAAAGCTCGGCAAACAAAAAGAAAAGTTTTTTAAAAACTTTGCCTTTGATCTTGCAAACAAACAAATGAAGTGTAAGAGAAAGATGCAAACCATAGTCTAGAACCTCACCTTGTCAAGATACCACGCTGCCCCAAACCCAGTATTGTCGTGACCAATTCGGATCTTCCTTATTTTTCCAAGATGCGAACTTTTGATTTGAAAGGCATCGACACTGCACACACAATTAATGTGAAATGTTTCAAAATTAAGTTAACTAACTTTGATAGCAGGGTCTCTTTCCGCTTCCCTCACATGCCATTCCCTCTTCGTCCCTCGCCTCCCCTCCCCCTGTTTATCTTTGCTTAACTTTTTCTGTCCTCCGGCTTCTTTTGCTACCCTCCTCTTTTTTTCCTCCCCCTACCCCTCCCTTCCATCTCATTCCTTTCTCTCCCCTCCCCTCCCATTCTTCTCCTCCTCATTCCTCCCCTCCCCTTGTCTTCCTTCTCCTCCCCGACTCCGTCCCAGCTTTTTATTGAGTTGGAGATCAGTGGAATTTGAATGAAATCTATAACTTAATCTATAACTTTTCAGTGCAATTTAATTGGTACAGAAACTGAGAAACATCGTCACCAACATTTGCTAATAATCTACTGCAACAAATAATGTTGACGAAGATTTTGTTAATAATAATTGAGGATGATGGAAGAAAGGAAAGAAGGATAAATAATAAAAAATATAACGGAATATTTGCTACCTTTTTATTTATTTAGTTTCTAACTTAAATGACGTACCACGAGTTCTCAAAGTTGTTCCCATCATTATCCAGCTGGCGCTCTCCAGTGTCTCCCTTTTTACCATATATGGTAAGAAGTACATTTGCATCAGTCCCAGCTCCCCATTTATCGCCGGTGTAAGTTGTAACTGTATACTCGCACTCTAAAGACAGAGAGAAAAGCACTAAAATGTTTTCCAACATAAAGTGATTGCATGCTGCACGAGAAATCTATCTCTCGTTTTCAAGCCACTGTAGCGCATTGCACGTTGTAATGGCTTTCTTCCATTTCCCGTCGTTCAAATGAAAAACTCACTTTATTGGCACAAAACCCCTAAACGCCACTTTTGATGTCAAAAACAACGAGCATCAACATTTAATGAGGGAATAAAAGAGTTAATAACATGTACTTCCACGATATCACGGAAATTGGTCTATTCAGTGTATAAAGACGTTGTTACGATAAGTATTTTACTGTGAAATGATTTTTTAAATAACAAAACTCTTTATTATAAATCGCATCAAGAATTTTATCTCTTACATAAAAACCAATTGGTAACCGTCAACTTAGGGCACTTGAGAACGGTAACCCAAAATTTTACATTAAACATGAAGCTGCATTGGAAAAAATAGAGAATAACTACCATATCATTTTCTGGTCCATGATGTCAAAAGCAGAATTCAGTAGTGAGAATCCGGTCCTGTTTCTATATATCTGTTCCATTTACGTAGCTACAACACACCTCGCTACCATATTTTACAAGAAAATGGAACAGATATATAAAAACAGGACAGGTCTCTCACTGCTAAATTCTGCTATTGACGTCGAGGGCCAGAAAATATTATGGTAGTAACCAGCCTCCCATCGCTCGGTCAAGTTGAATCCGGAAGTGATCATGGTTTTTCAAAACTTTAAACGCAAATTAAACCATGAAAAAAATCGTAATGGAATTGGCTTTTTTCCATCACCATTAGAAGGATATAAGGACATTTTATACATACAAAAAGCCAACAACTGATATATATATATATATCAACTTGAATCAAATTGACTTAAAATCTTAGTTTAAAATATCCTTTGAGTTATTGCTTCAGAATTTCCCATACAGGCAATAAAAACAATGCGTATTTTGCAAACCTGATATTTCCTGCCATTGGAATGTTTGAGATTGTAAAATTGCCATATCAGTTTTTACCGGATAGAGACGTTTAACCGTACGCCCTCGGAGACATATCTGTGTTTATGTGTGTGTGTGTTTCTGTCACGTGAAAGGTCTCCGTCCATCTTAGAGTGTTAAAAAGATGGTGTCCCCAATTAGCAGGCATGCAGTGGCCAGCTAAATAAGCTTGATACCTAAATAAAGTTGTTATATTATCGTTGTTATAACTATTACCGCCTCCCCTCCCATTATATGCCAGTACATGGGTTATCAACCAAGCAAACAAATATTATCATTCACACAATACTCCCTTTTAAAACGCAATAAGAAAACGATATTTGTGGGAATTCCGCAAATATGATCAGCATTAAAAGCCAGATATCGGAATTTCGTTAGCCAAAGGAAGAAAAAGAAAACGGTTGTTTACATGCGTTTTCAGCTTTTAAAACTGCAATAGCATCTACAAATCTATTTTTTTCACCAAGACATAATCTATTTGACGAGCAATGACCAAGGTCATGAAGATGAAAAGGTTATGAATTGTTAACTCTTCAGTCATGAGATAGGAATTCACATCCCCTCCAGGGCAACCCAAGCAAGTATCTATAGAAAGTCAAGTATTCTTTCTCCGCTTTGTACAACGTTCGACAGAATACATTTCTGTGTCACAGTTATGTATAGATATATTAAATCTTTCCTTATGAACTTGAAGTATTTACTTGTCTTAGCATTTGCCAAGTTACGGGTGCAGCAACTCTTCTCATTCGACAGAAGATTATTTTTGTTCACTATTCAATACAAGCTGCACTCACTCACGACACACTTCAAAAGTTTATTTAAAAACTTACAAAGAGCAATTAAAATTGACATCTTCGATGTATTTAAAATTATTTAAACTCGTCCCTAATTTTTGGCTTTTCAAATGAAATGAATGTAAACTTAAAATGTTATTTTTTTTATTAAAATATATTGTCTTTTATTAGTTGTATTTAATATACCAGTTATTGTTTTTATTCGAGTAATTGTGCTTAGCAACACGCGATGACTACGGGACCTAAGCCTGAGGATAAGCATAATTAAAATGAACAAGAACTTCGGAATTTGTACAAGAGTATAGCTAGCGACGGTTAAACTGTTGGAGCGAAGAACTTGTTGAGAATGAATTACAAGAATGAACTTGGTCTCTGCTCGAACTATGGTCGCTTTTTGATTTCCGCAAAGGAAAAATGATATTCATTTGTGTAATTCGATGTCTGACTGCTTATCAAAAGAATATCGTGATGTGCCAGCGGTAAATGTATTTGAATTTATTACACGTTTAATACTTTTTATATTTCGAAATTCAGAGACCCTAAAAACATTTCCACTAATTTAAATAAAACTCGTATTCTCAAAAAGTAAACAACCGAGAGAGCTCACGAAGGTTTTTCATACACGGTTGTAGTTTATAACAAGAAATTTTTTTTTTCAAATCAGCTTTGCACACGATATCAATGTTATTAAGGTAGCCGTAGTATTCCATATTACACTTCGCGTTGACAACTCACAAATGTAAAAAAAAACTTTTTCTCCAAACATTTACAGTTATTTATAGACAAATGTAAAATTTATATCAGTTCCGTTATATTGTCTGAACTTTCGTTTACTGGAATCAGATCAAACAAATCTGTCCATTTCTTTCCACAGCCAAACTCTAATACAATACAACTTCGACAACTAAATGAGATAACTCGCCCTCAACGAATCTTTAGCTGTCATGTTTGATCATCAATTCTAATCAATTCTACAAATTTAAAATATTTTCCTTATCTACTGATGAGCTATCACGCTTTTAGCATAATCAACGTTCTTCGAATGTTTAGCAATCAAAACAAGTCGAGCACACTCAAAACGATATGAATTTTGCAATGTCATGTGTTCTATCGGTACACATTAGTCACTATACACTTTTACTATCAGACATAGAAACTTGAAACTACTTCATTAGGCAACTTTTCGGTAATTTGGACTGCACAAACAATAGCTACCAATCTATTAACATGTACTGACAAAGGTTTCATTAGCATTCGTGCATAAACCCGAGAATGGTATTGTTTAGTAGTATGTAGCGACTTCGTATCTTATCGAGTCGAAACCCCGTGAGAACAAAACGGAATCGCGGTTACACTCAACGCTGTAATCATTGTAATGAATATAGACACTGCAAACTACAGCTTGATATGAAATGAGATTGGTGGCCTTAGCTAATAGTTAAAAACTAATTTGCAGAAACTACATTGAACTGGAGCAGCTGAACCTTTCTTGATGAATGACTTTTATATGCAAATTATGCTGCCGTTAGCGTGTAAACGTGCATAATAAACTGAATTTGAAGCTACTGCAATCGTACAATCGTACATAATACTACCAACTTTTTTTACATTTAAATCAAATGTTTTCACTTTGAATCAAATGTTACACAATCATAAAACCTTTACGAAACCGAATATAGAAACAAGAATAATAAAACTCTTGCAGTTTTAGCACTGTGCATGACCTAACAACGACTTCACTGGTCTTTGTTTTCGAAAGGTGTTCTTTTGCAAAATTTCCAATGAGCAAAACGTCCATTTATGAATTAAAGTAGAAACTAATAAAACCATCGTTCTCCTTTAGGAAATTTAGAGTTTTGCATATTTCTGAAACAAGCCTGCTTATTTTATTCACTCCGAGTAGTGTCTGTTATAGACTCCATTACAATATCAGTCACTCAATCAGTACCTACCTGCCATTGCAAAATTTGTGTGTGTCTCGCTTCACCCACTGTACTAGCTAGGTAAAAGCAACCAATACAGGCGAGATGCAAAACTGAAGCTTGGCAGTGAATGGATTGCCACTGTACTCTACTCAGTATCGCTCAGTCTTTCGGCCAAATACAAACCTTCTCTTCCGCGACTTAACTGTGTGTCAGTCTGTTCGCAGTGGTCACACTGAACTGCATTGTATATTAATGAACTCATGATCAATCAACCGTGTCGTGACGGAAATAATCTGACATTTGACTTAAAAAAAAATTAGAATAATATCAAGTTTGTGAGAAATTCACAGAACTGAAACAGTTTCGTATTTTGTTAACGAGAATGTAAATCTGAGAAAAGGAAATGGTACTTTGTTCGAAAAGTGACTTAATTACGAATTCACAAAAGTGTTGGACGTATTGTCGTGATTTTATAAAAAATCGATGTAACAATAACTGGCAAAACTGTGATAAAACTGATATTGAAGCCTTGTGGTGTGTTTACATAGCTGAATTTGTTACAATGCCTGAAAAACAATCTAAAAATGTGAAATGAAAGTATGAATCGAGCCTCTAATGCATTATTGTGTTATTTGATAACAATAGGTCACCTACAAACTGTGAAGGACATCTCACTAGTCTTATGAGATCTCTCAATTATGCATAAGTTAACACTGATACTTAAGACTTAAAAAACTTCGAGTTTGAAATATCCGAACAATTAAAACTCCGTGTCGTAACTACGTTTTTGTTTCCTAAAGGAGCTGAAGGAGGGAAACAGAAGGGGGCATGAAACTATGTCGTTTGAGTCTCTATATCTAGAGTCCAAGAACAGTTAATTAATATAATTAATTTCAATTGATATTTTTTAATTATTCAAAAGCACAGTTACCATTAGTATTATGATTATCAATCCGAGGAAAGAAAATATCGCGACAGTGACTGAATTTAAGTCTTGAATCAAAAAAGTGAGTTTGATGTCAACAACAATATTTCGACTTTATTTTAAGGCATAATCATGTTAAAAGGAAATTTAAAAGAGCAGGTCATTGGTGGCTTTCAGGCATTGATAATGATAATGTAATATATGAAAAACATTATAAAAAAACAACGCATACAAAAATATTCTCTAACACTAGAGTCAAAAGTAAACAATTGCAAAACCAGACTCCTTTGCGTGAAACAAAATTGATGCCTTTGATATTTAAAGATATCAAAATAACATCTACACCTTATACCAGGTTTTATCATTTTTGCTGTCTATGCGTTGATATTATATTTTTGATATAAATATATAAATATGTAAAACATGAGGTCAAGTGTTTGGAACAGGGGTATTTTAAGAGTTAGAGATAACCCTGGACCGTCCGGACCTCGCTATACTAATCTGATAGGGCAATTATTAAACAATACCAACGGAGTGAAGACTCAGATTATGGGACCTTAGTTTCTCCATAACGTTTAAAATGTGCAACCTGTTAGTTCTAGCTTACAGTAACAAAGTCTTACTACAGTTCTAATACAATAATAATGTTATTCTTAAACCATAGTTACGAATGGGGTATTTTCCTAATCTTGAAAAACAATCAAACGTGAGGTCATATGTGAGTGTGAAACCAAGCGTATAGAGGAATATCAGCGACAAAACCAATTGAAGATTTTTGGAAATCGATTTGTCAAAAAATACATTCGTAAGTTTGTCAAAATACAAATACATCAAAATGGACGAAATCGGGTTAAACTTTAGCTATCCGCCTCTACCTCTGGCCTTCTCAGTCGTCATTTCAGAAAAAAAAACAAGGGTACCCAACTGGTCTTAAAGGATTCACAACAAGAGTTAAGATTTAAAATATGACGTGACGCGGATCATACGTGACTTCAAATGAACAGTAAGCAAAATATAACCCAAGAGTTGAATATTCTTACTGAAACAGATAGAATCGTATAATCGTGTTTATTAATGTGTGACTGAAGAAAATAAAACTAAAACGTGAAAGCAATTCTAAATGTACAGTTTCTTATTCAAAGAAAAAGCTTCAAAAGAAGTGGAACATTGCCACTTTGTTTGCTAAACAGACTAAGAGTAATTTATATGACAACGATCCCACTAAACAAAGGATTGTTCAGTACTTGTAGTTATGTTTGGATCGAAAAGTAACGTTTTGATGATTCACGGAAACTAATTTTAAAATTTAGTATTTCAGTTTTCCTGGTTTGCTATTAGATACAAAAAATTGTCAACATTTTGATGATTCCTGGAAATTAGTCTGTTCTGTGTTTCAGTCTTCCTGGTTTCCTATTTGATACGAAAGATTATCACTGACAGAAAATTCACTCCCTTGACTTCTAACAAAAGTGGAACGTAAAACATGAGTAGGCCAAATATAAAAGAAACCAGTTAAACGCAAATGTAAAATTGAGGTTGAGTTTATGGAACAGGGATATGTAATGAATTGGGACAAAAAAATATCCCTGGACCGTCCGGACATCGTTTGGTTAATTCCTTCTAAGAACTATATATATGTAAATACGAAACAGATCCACAAACTATGAGACCTAAGCTTACGCACAGAGGCGCATCAGCATTCAATTTTTAAACCTATTTAGTACTTCTAGTTATGTTTGGAATAATAACGTTTGATGATTATTAGTCCTGGAAATTAGTTTGTTTTGTGTTTGAGGTTTCCTGGTTTGCTGTTAAATACGAAAGATTGTCATTTACAGAAAATTCAGTCTCTTGGTCTCTAAAAAAAGGGGGACGTAAAATATAAGTATGCCAAAAATACAAGAAACAAGTTTACGCAATGTAAAATTGAGGTCGAGTTTATGGAACAGGGATATTTAACAATATGGGATAACCCTGGACCGTCCGGACCTCGTTTACTTAATTCCTTCGAAGAACTATATATATGTAGATACGAAACAGATGTACGAATTATGGGACCTAATTTTACACACAGAGGCGCATGAGCATTCAATTAAAAACTTCCCCTAAAAAAACTTCCCCTACCTTGATAGCAACATCCCAAAGAATCTGACGTACGGGATATACATATCTCAACTGGTGAGATATACTAGAGTTTGCAGTGATAAGAGTGAATTTAAAGCAAGAAATCGGCGCTTCTTGACCAAGTTGGAGAAGCAAGGCTTTAGGAAGAAAATACTTAACAAGACCTTTGTAAAGTTCTATAGACGACACTATGATGAGGTGCGGAAATATGGAACAACGATTAAGGAACTTGGAGAGCCTTGAATTGATTGACTAAAGTTTTTGACACATTGTATCCTTTTCTTTTAAATGTTATATTTATATGTGTTTCTGTTAATTGATGCGCGATTTTAAATTGTTTTTCATTTAGGCATCCTCCTGATGAACAGTCACTGTTTTGCTATTTTTTTCAGCAGCATTCTAGTTATGTCTGTTCAGATATCTATTATTTATGTCACCATGTATTTCTACCATGTAAGAATCTATATACTACTACCACTATACTGGCTCAGGACACAATGAAGAGCCCGCTTTGAAAGCCTGGTTAGCACAGTTGGTAAGGCGTCAGTCTACTGTGCGGGAGGCTCTGGTTCGTTTCCCGGCCGGACCAACACTCAGGGTCTTAAAATAATTGAGAAGGTGCTGCCTTTGCTCTTACATCTGCAAATGGCTAGATCTATAAGGACGTTAAACCGTAGGCCCAGTCTCTCGATCTCTCTGTCGAGGGACTTAAAAGAACTCACACAATTCTCGCAAAGAGTAGGGTAGTGATCCCGGTGTTATGGTCTGTTTCTTCAACTGAGGGCACTTATTATCAGCTGCCAAATTGCGCCATAACATGTGAGCCGCTCAAGAGGACTTTCTAAGACCCTCAACTGTTCAAACCTGTATTTATTTGTAAAGCACTTAGAGCTTTGGGATAAGCGCTATATAAATATTGTATATTATTATTATTGTTGTTATTATTGTTATTATTGTTATTATTATTATTATTATTATTATTAT
>JANCMA020504047.1:0-10463 GCA_024336925.2 Zoanthus solanderi | reverse complement strand
TAGCGTAAATTTTATTATAGAACTGATTGCGACTTCTATTTCGAACTCTAGTAAAACGATGTATTGATTTAGATTTATTTTTATTTTTGTTCATAGTGTATGTAATAAACCGAGCCTTATTACCGTTAGTGGTTTTGTTGGCTACACACGGCTTCTTGTCCAAATCGGCAATTAAAATCTTTAATCAACGGTTGCTAGGCACCTGCTCTAAAACTTTCAGGTGTCTGGTTGCTATGGAAACTGATATAAAGGAAAAACTTCATTTTTATTATCTTCAAGTTGCTGAAACTCGTCTCTATGATGTAATTTCACCCGCTGATTATGATTTCAAGTTCAAATGTACTATACAAAGTATATACTATACTATACTATACAAACAATGCCAAAAAATACTTTTTTTTCTACTTGAGGCAGTTCCAGACAGTTACTAATAAGTGTCTAGACAGTCTTAATCCTTTTAACCAATCGCGTTCAAGTAAATTCGGTTAAAGTCTGCAAACCAACTACGTTCGTCCTATTTTGCTCAAACCTTCAACGAGTGAGGTTGTCAAACTTTACTCCGTGTTTTTTGAAGTCATGCCCGATTTATTAAGGAATTCGTTGGCCAAATCACTACGAGATTGCCAGGTGCAACTGCGTGTAGCCAAACTTATACAAAATAGACAGTGGTAAGAGGACTGCCATCTCACCAAGTGGTCACTGGAGCAGAACTGGCACCTGAAATTCCCTGATGATCCTTTTCCCGAGATCAGTGACATAAGTGACGAAGAAGTTTGAGAGGCAGTCCAGACGAGAGGATATAAGATTAGAGAGTAGAAAAAAGGTAAAAGGGAAAAGATAAAATGTCCCAAATGTGACGCGGTGGTGCAGAATCTTAACAGAGATTTGGAGACGGTGCATAAGCTGGTGAAAGGCACGGCCAAAACCTTTGTCACGATTAAAAGAATGGAAGAGAAGAGAGAGAGAAAGTCAAAGTATAAGAAGAATAGAAAGACGAAGATATGTCCGTTGTGCGGCCAGGCGAAAGAAAGATTAGATAAACATTTGCAGGGAGAAAGGAGTGAATGTGGAAAGGAACTGAAGGACAATAATGAGAGAAAGCACTTACTTTTAAAGGCAAAGGTGGGGATTCGAAATGACAAGGAGATAACAGTGGTGGAGGAGACTGCGTACAGGACTGAAAAGGAACAGAGCGATGATTGTGTCGGTTGTGAGGACATAACAGAGGTTGCTGAGGATATGCCAGGCGGTAGCGATGAAGAAGGTGACGAACTTATGAGGCAGTTTTTGTTTGCGCAAAAGAGAACAGAAATAGGAAGACCTTTGTGGCCAGAGGAATTAAGAAAAAAGAGAAGGTTGAAGAATTTGCAATTTAGGGGGGAAAGTGAAAGAAAAGTGAAGAGGAAACGGGGACGGGAGTCGGATGACGAGTATGTTCCCGAGACGAGAGTTTTAGGAAAGTTCTCTTTCCTAAAACTCTGGTCTGGGAGTTGGTTCGTAGAAGTGGAAAGGGCGGCAGTAGTTGGGAAGTGGAGAGTGAAGTGGAGGAAGTACAGGTACAGGAGAGGGAAATGGAAAAGGAAGAGGAGAGACAAGTACCGGAGAGTGATGTACCCGAGAGTTAAGAGGAAGAGGAACAAGGATTCATCAAGGATTCAAGTTCATGTAGTGAATCAGAGGATTTAGGTATAATTACAGTTAACGTATTAGTGTCTTCCTAAATCAAAGGCTGTGAATTAAGACTTCTATCCTTCTAATTATCAACAGGGTGACCAAAGAAAACCATCAGAGTGGATGATAGTGAAGATTCGGAGAATCATTCGCTGCTGAAGAGGACAAGGGTTAGAGACATCAAAGGTAAGTGCAACGTTCATTATCTGTAACACTCTAATTGTTCTATTCTAAACAACGTCATATAATCTTCTTTGAAGGTACCTTGGAGTTGTTCGCAAACTGGTTGAGCACGCCTGACAGCGCAAGAAGAGCAGCAAAAGGGCAACATCACACTCAAGTTGCAGCGGTTGCGGAGGCAATGGGTGCAGTTGAAGTTCTCGACCTAGTCGATAGTGAAATGATTACAGAATCTTGGCTTAAAGAAGCAGAAAGTACATATTCACCCAACAGAGTTGTCAGTTACTTATTGTCCTTGGGACATTTTAAAGACTTTCTTTTAACTAAAAGTTGTGTCAGCTATTTCGAATTTACAAACGGTGAACAAGTAGGTATGCAACATTTCCGTAAGCAACTGCCACGCTGGCGCAAATCTTACGCCAAATATAGACAACGAAGGTACTGGTCAAACATGGCCGAGTTTATTGTGGATCCACTGATAGCCGGCGGATGTAGAGAAGTACGAACGGTCCAAATCCTGCAAAGAGGCTGTTGCTCTTCTGAGCAATTTGATGAAATCCAGAAGCTTGCACGCCACTAGAAATGTGGATTCGTCTACATTTACTAAGATAAGAGATTATCTTATCTGCAAAACTATCATTCGCAATGCCCAAAGATCTGGTGCGCTTTCAAACATGATGTGCGGCGAGTGGTGCAAAGGAAAGCCCTCCAAAGTAGATCCAGAGGGCTTATGCGTCATGGTGAGTAAGACCAAAACAGAGCACAAGCATCCTGTCGTTCTGAACTTTGAAAGTGACCTAAAGGGAGCGATGTCCTTCTTTTTTAAGCATATTAGGCATCAGTTTGCAAGAACAAATTCCGGAAACCTGTTTTTCACCTCCGTTCATGGAAATGCCTTGAGTTCCAGCTACATCGGTACACTGATTGGGGCTGTAGCCAACCCAACAAGAGTCCAAAAAAGGACCTCAACTATGGTTGCGTTCGAATCGGACCAGGTAAAGAAGCAAACAGCTGCTTTGATGACGCACACTTCTGCCACTCATTGCATAAGAAACTTTAGTATACTGTAAAAATGTGAATTCTATTTAGAAACAAACTAATGTAAGCTCGTGAGAAACTCGGGCAGCAAGCCCTTGTCAATAGATGTGCCGCAAGTATTCAGTTAATAATTACTATCCAATCAGTTAAAAATTAATAATAATAAAATATTAGCATACCTGAGACTTCAATGATTCTATACATATATAACATCCCTATAGATAAAACAGGTAATTTTTTTTCATTTGATGTTCTCTTTTAAAAAAATACGAACGTTTTCGATCAATATGATCATTACAGGTTCTAAAAATCTAAGCGCAGACAGAGGACTTTAAGTAGTTGAAGGCAGAGAATTAATTGCAAATACTAAGAAATTAAGTGATTCCTTTGAGGTAGAGAGACAAATGAAAAGCATAAACTTGTTTGTTAAGTGAAGGTCAGTGACGACCAATGAGGAGTGCTTCTTTTGTTCTTCTAATTATCCAAGATTTACAAGTTTCAAGACTTTTCCAAGAGAGACAATGGTCAGGGTTAGTTTGTAGATGGCGTGACGGTTCAGTGATGACAATAGACTGTTCATGTTCTTCTTGTCGAACGGAAAAATTTTCAGAAGTTTCGCCGACGTAGAGTTCGTGGCAGGTTTCACATTTTCCTTCATATAATTACATTAGAAGGGTGAATAATCTTGAACTTAAATAAGAACAGAGAAGCGATTTTTTTTGTTTGTCACGTGATTCTAAATTTAAAATGTCCTTGGGTATAGCGAGTAAGTTTGTTGATAAAATTGTAGCTTTGTTTTTCATTGCTTTTGCAATATGGTAAATTTATATTGATCATAGGTCTTTCCTCAAACCAGTGAGTTGGTAACACTGTGTCAGGTTCCGAAGGGTTCTCAAACTTTTCGAACTTAACATCCTCAGTATAGTTTATTCTGTAATTTAAGAACGCCGATTTTAATTGTGTTTAAATTTTGCCAGATATTGACTACAATTAAACAACTGTTATCAAACCTTGAATTTAGTGTACATAAATTTCATACTTAATTTCAGATATCTTCGAAGCATGGCATAAGACAATTTACAAGAATGGTTAATGAAGAAATGGCCACAAACAGTTACAACTGCCAGCATGTGCATACCATGCTACTAAATCTACATTTGATAGTGAAGATAATTCAGATGATGAATCTACTGGATTTGTGGGACTGGACAACTGAAATGTTAGAACAACTCTAGCTTAAACCTCAGTTAATTTATGATGAGATACAGGTGTACAGCACAAGAAAAAGTTAAAATAGGCAACGTTAACAAATATTAACATATACACCCTAGGTTATACAGATGTAGCAACAGCCAGTTCATACTACACATTTAGCTATTCGTTGTGCTTTTATTGTGCAAGTTTGATCTTGTTTGTAAATGATATTTTATACTAATTGTGTGCATTAAAATTACAAAATATTTAACTACAAATGCAAATTTCTATCTTCATTTCATGTAAATTTTGGCTAGGTTAATATTGAATGTGTTTTTTTTATTTTTGCCAACTTCACTAAACAATCAATTATTTATTCTTTGCGAAACTTTATAAATTTGATTTTCACAAAATAATAGATTTCTTTATTTTGGATATTTTCAACTTAGAAAGTTAACAAGTAATAACAAAGTAATATTTTGACTATTGTTTTTTGTATTATTTCTGCTTGACAGTGCTTCAAAATCTACTGTGAATACATGTTTTGATTTCAAGTCGAGAGTAAATCGTAAAGTCAAACCAGTGTTTATAACTTCATCTTCTCTTCAACAAGGTTGGGGCTAATTATAATAGACTGGGAAAAGTATATTGGAAACGGTAAATAATAAATGATAAATAACAAAACAAATATAGATCTTTGGACCCAAAGGGTCCTTGTTAGTTCTAACGAAGACAGTTTGAGTTTGCATAAGTGTAAATCAATCATAGTATTACGTAGTCGTGTTCAGACTTTAGTAGAAATTCATTCAAGTAGGAATCAAGTTTTCATTTCATTTCAAAAAACATCTGTATTAAAGAATATAATTTTTTTATTGTAAGTTAACAGAAATAGACTACAGTACATCTTCGGTTACCCGAACCTTGATTATCCGAATGCAAAAATTTTTTACCATTTCAGTTTTATCCAAACCAATTCTTGATCAACCGAAATGAAAAATCTATTACTTGGAACTTTTGTCAAATACATATCCTGAACATTGCATAAAAAAACGTAACTTTAATTGCTCATGAATACTAATGTCGTTTGTATTTCGTTTTAGCATCACATGACTACTTGTGGGTGGTTATGAGAAATTTTGTAGAATGATTAGTAAGTGAAACTTTCGTTCTCGATTATCCCAATTTTTGTTGTATCCAAACGGCCCATCAGAAAACTGAGTTTAATCTGTTCGGATAATCGAGGATGCACTGTACATGTACATTGTCTTGATAAATTACATTGTACAATTTGTGTCAGATTACACATCACTTTCTTGAGTCAGAGTTCTCTGGAAAAATTGAAGTGCGGGGAAAAAAAATATTTTCAGCAGCTAAATAATTTATTCATAAAGGCGCAATGCATATGTAATGCTACCAAGTTACATTTAGTGGGCTGGGGTAGTGGGCCTACCCTTGGGAAAAATTTGGGCATTGTAGTGCATTTTGAGCAACGAAGAAAATTCCAAAATTTTTTTTCTCTGAGAAGACAGCGTGCCTATGACAAAATGGTTGACCAATATCCAATCGCTGCAGCTTGTTGACAGCCTTGGATGAATGTATACAAAATATCATAATTCTTTAAACTGAAATGTTTTTAATTGTTTCTGACTTCATATAAGGAAAGAACAGAAAGTCAACTATACCACCATGGTGGTTTATCAATTTACTTGTGCGGGATGAAATTCCTGTTATATTGGTGAAACCAGTCGCCATTTTTCTACTAGGATTAAAGAGCATACAGTAAACGATAAAAATACAAATATTTTTAAACATTTTTCGCAATGTCCTTCTTGCAAGGGCATATACACACCTTCTTGTTTTCGTATCTTGGACTCAGCTAATAGCGCTGTTAATCTTAATCTTAAAGTGCTTATGCATCGAAATTTCGTCTATGTTGATGTCTGTCTGTTCTTGCTCAGGACTTGCAAGTGGCTCAAATCTGTACGGTTGGAAAACCGAAGGAGTAGTGCAGTAATCTTCCTCTTCCTCTGAAGATTCGATGCTGCTACTACCAGACTTACTCAAAGTAGCCGATTTTGTATCGCTATTAGTCATCTTTTAAAAATCTGATTTTTAAAATCGCTGAATAAAAACAATGTTCAGTTCGTGTGCATATACTATGATTCCCGTTAGTTATAATAAGCGTTACAAACGTTTCTTTTAGTTAGAAATCTGTATAAAGTTAGAAGTTTACGTGTTTTGTACAGGATGTTACATCAAAAACTATTACACAATTCCTAATTTCTGACTTACTCAATAAGTATGCGAGAAGTTTAAACAGATAACCGGGTCATGTCCACATCTGTTGTCTTACATTTCTTCGCTCGCATTTGTTTTGATCATTTATGTGACGTCATGGGGGGCGTGAGCGAAATCCGAATTTTTGACCTCAAAATAGCTCACTTCATTGCTAAAATTTTGTATGATACCGTCGGCCAAAAATTTTGAGATATGTACCAAAATGATCACAAAAGTTTATATTTTCAGAATAAAGAAAAAAATCGGGATCAAAAATTTCGATGCATAAGCACTTTAATTAAGTGTTAATAAAAGTTGAACAGTGCTCGAAGTGTCGAACGAGTGTAAGTATTAATTTATCTCAACCAATCAATGCGCATATCGACTTCTTGAATCGTAATGTTATCTTTACAATTTTCTATAACGTTACCATAAATTTCAATTTTCAAAATTTCAACCGGATACCAAAGTGAAGAAAAAATAGGTTAACCTTTTCTGTGGGAATCATCCCGGAACTACGGGACTGAAAGGCTTGTCCTGTACGTCCCTTAAAGTCCTGTATGGGATTGTAAGGGATAAGGCTCAGCCTCAACTGGTAAGGGATACGGGACTGAGGGATGAGGGATTGGACCTGCAGGATCGTCCCATAGAGCGTTAAGTTACTTTTAGACCATACTGTATATTATGTGCAGGGGCTTCTGTTTTGCCCCATCGGTTTTGGCCTCAGGGCCAATAATCTGCCGAGACAAATTAAGGTGGCATTATCTTCCTGAAGCATATTAATTTATGCAATCTGTGCATTAGTTTTCATGCTGTATTAGCCATTTTATAACAATGTAAGTCGTGCATGTGTGTAACAAAGTATGCATTGGAAAAGAAAGTTCAGATTTTAACAAGTTAATTAATCTTTACCTCTGATGCCATTATCATATTGGTTCCTTTTCTCTACATCACCCAGTACTTCCCATGCTTTATCAATGGCTAAATATTTTGTTAACATTTCTTCTTTATTTTGCTTCGAGCCTTGTGTATCCATATATTTATCAGGATGATACTAAGAAAAGAAATGAAAAAACAACAAAACAGTAAATTAGCCCATTCCAGATTAGAATTTACATTCATGCCCGTCACACATTGAGACTGGTTTGATATACTGGATTCAAGGTATACAATAATAACAGGTCAAGTACCTGATGACTTTAAAAAAATAGAAAAAAAATGTCTAAAAAGTACAAAATAAATAGGAACTTTTAACTCAAAATACAAAAAAAATTGGAATTTTTTTCGGTCAACCAGTAAGTAAAGTAACTTGGGTAAGAAACAATCTAAACTCAATATAAACTCAATGGGTGATTGTCTCAAGTAAAACAGCTATCAAATACATCAGTACATGTACGTCGCTCAATCAGCTGCCGGCGTTTGTGTAACTTTATTAATCTTTCGGCAAAAAAAGTTATCTTTAAAAGTCAGGGGATAATTTCCGTATTGGGGGGTACTGGGTCCTGCTGGGTTAGGGTTAGGATTAGCTAAATAGAAAATAGGTAAGATTTTTATGAAAATAGGTGAAGTTTTACCCTTCAAACTTTGAATGAAAAAAATACACGTGGGTGAGCCCCAAGATGAAGAAAAGGCTGAATTTTGCTATTTTAAAAGAAAATATTACGTCATCTTAAATTATTGATCTTTGAAAAACTCATCAATTATTTCCTGCTGTACCTGGCGCACTAACTGCTGGTATTTTTTCTTAATTTCCGAATAAGACGCTTGTGAAGATACACCAAGGATTTCATAAAAGTTATCACTTCTTTCTCCCTCCATCGTCTATGTGTACTTCACATACTTTGTGTATCAGCACATTTAGTTTTTCTAGAGCTTTGTTGTCATTGGTTAGATATGTGAATTGTACCCAATCAAAATGAAGTTGGGTGCGGAGGCTAAACCGACTGCGCGGTACCTCAGCTACCACTGACCTCTAATTGACTGACCTCAAGAATGGCGGCAGGAACTGTGTTATGGAGGTTGCCGTTTTTTTCAACAAGCCAAGCCACGAATCTTTTCCGGCCTCTTTCCCTTAGTCTAGATTTTGTGAGAGAGGTAAGCGAATTATTTATGAATTCGTAGTTGTGGCTGGTAGTTCCCGAGTTTTACATTACAGTACTTTATATATACCGTGTGATGGTCGTAATATTTACAAGTTTTGTCAAGACGACAAGGGCTTGAATTCAAACTTGACATCTTGCTTGTATTTTAGTAAACGACCACAGAATAGTCTTATAAAGGGAAGTGAAGGTATCTTCAATTATTTTTCCTTACTTATGAAAATATAGGACAGGTCAGTGTAGTCGGAGTGTAACACAGCAACCCTATTATATTTCTATGAGTATGTAACAGTTGTGAAGACAAAATATGTCAAAAATTTTACAGAGCTGGCTGTAGGATTCCATGCATGTGTAGATGTTGCTAGGAAATAATTTTTTGTAAGATCACGTACATTAAGGTGAAAAAATCCACCTTGACTCATAAATTTAACATACTAACAACCTTTGTTTATAATTATATAAAAGTATTACGATTGTCTCTGAATTAAAATGTTATTATTAGAATTTTCGGGCTAAAACTTATGTAGCTCTTCAGTTGTGAATTATAAAACTAATGATTATGTAAAGTATAAATAATTCACCTAAAAAAGTTTTGATGAATAAAAAACAATAACAATCTTTTTTTCTATAAGAACAAACTTTATAAGACCAACCAGGCTGAGAATTGCCCAGAAATTAAGAACAAGCTAAGAACAATCACCTGGCTAAAATTTTGATCAGTAAAATTTCTGTATTGGGGCATACTTAATTATTCAGTCAGTTTGTGCATAACAAGACGCTGCATACAGCATACACTGGGTTGCCTGTGTTCCTGAGGCAAAAATGAATTTCTTTGACACAGCGGAGAAGTGTTGGCTGCAGGCGTCTAAATTTACCCAGCAAATTTTATTTTATTTGGTGTTATAAGTTTGAAAAATTGTAGAACTCTACTTGAATACAAGTAAGGCAAGTGCCATGTTTATATGTCTTATTAGGCGGTTTGGCTGCCAATATTGCTAGATATTTTTATGAGTCGGCAGTATTTTAAGCTTGCCAAAATACAACTTGACGAGTAAAAATTTCCAGCAATATTATTGGCAGCCAAACTGCCTAATAAGTTATTTATTATACGATATTTTTTCCTCCTCCTATTTTCTGCTGAAAATTTTGATTTACGAGTGTTATATGAAGAGAAATGAGGAGAATCAGAATGTTCAGTTGTTTCAAAACAATCCTTTATTAGGTTCAAAGTTCCTTTTTCAATTGTTGATTTTACACGATTCTGATTAGCTGCTAAACAATAGTGCTATCAAACTAGCCATAATATTATTGGTTATCACTAATGACATCATCAAAAAGCTGTCAAGCTAGTTTTTTTTTTGCCGAACGAAGTAAAGCTAAATCGACCTCATGTTTTCTTGTCTTTAATTTTGTGAAAACCGTGAAAGGAAATACAGTGGAACCCCGTTAATACGACCAACAACGGGCCAAAATAAAGTGGTCATATTAACGGGGTGGTCGTATTACCAGGGTAGGGTTATGAAATTATTTCGTAGCAAACATGTTTTAATTAAGGTGTATTTCAAGCATATCCGTGCTTTACATGTTTTACAACTATTCTGAAGCCTTTAAATAGTATTCAAATAATAAAATATGCTTTCAGTTCTGAAAGAGAACAATTTCAACAACCTAGTTTTTACAAGAGCTACTGTAACAAAACAAACAGTAACAATGAGTGAGGAAAGAAAATGCTGGAAAGAAACGGCAATTTGTGCAAGATCAACCGGAAGCGGGAGATAAGAAAAACAGATGTAACTGGCTTTAAATCTTTTCATCTTTGTCTATGATGAGAGTGGCAATTTAATTCTTTTGATGTTATGTCAACACTAGCTAATTAGTGACTTTTAGTTTAAAAAGTTATTGTTTCAAAAGTATCAATTTCTGTTTCGATGACTTAATGCTTTAAAAAGATAACAATGTGACATAAAAACTGTCATAATTTCACAATGCATTTCCTATTGCAAT
>JANCMA020503948.1:0-10464 GCA_024336925.2 Zoanthus solanderi | reverse complement strand
GACTAGCTTTCTTTTCTATTACGTCAGTCGCTCATATGTTATCTGTTTATTTCCGGTAAACAAACTAGCCAATCAAGGTGGGGTTTCAAATGGATTATTCCATTTGGGATTCCTGTGGCATTTACACTCTTTCACTCTTACACTCTTTCACTCAACACGATGACATAGTGTCTACGCTTCTATAGAAGCCGTAGACACAAAAATTCTCGGGAGGTCAGTTTAGTTTCCCATCTTTGAAAACTAAGAAAAAATAAAATTATTGATGACAACACCTTTGAAAAATATAACCATGTGGTTCTACTCGTGGACTTCTCTACACCCTTCCCAACGTTCATAAACAAGGTTGCCCATTCCATCCGATTCTTTCCTCTGATAACACTTATAATTATAACCTGGCTTCCTGTCTTGTGAGCATACTTTAGCCAAATTTTCACAAAGCAGTCTACCATTAGGGATTCGTTCAGCTTTGCTGATTGGGCCAGGATGTATAAACGTAACAATGAGGTTATGTGCTCCTTTAATGTCAGTTCCTTATTCACTAAAATTCCAATTAATGAGACAATAGAAATATGTCGTAATAAATTGTATGCTCTTCCTGATCCACCGACGATGCCTCGCTATGTCTTAAAGGGTCTCCTCGAATTTGATACTAAGAGCCATTTCTTATTTGACGAAGACTACTGCAATCAAATTGATGGCGTTGCAATGAGTTCACCTTTAGGACATGTGTTTGCTAATATCTTTCTGCCATTTCAAAGAGAAGTAAGTTTTCAATCACATCACTCGCCCTTCTATTTCGTTTCCATACGTTGATGATACTTTTACTCTCTTCGACAGTAAAAACAGTGCTCTTCATTTTTTTTACATTATCTCAATAGCTGCCACTGTGTGGTGAAAACCTGATGGAGAAAAAGAGGACAGATGGCCTAATGGAGATGTTGGCATTGGAAAAAACAGTGGTTCAGACGATTAAGACAAATGGAGTGAAATCGTACGGCCATGTGTTGCTGCTAGAGGATGGGCATGTTTTGAGAAACACATTGGAGTTTGAAATGAAGGGCAAGAAGAAGCGAGGACGACCAAAGAAGACGTGCAAGACGCTAGTGAGGAAGGAAAGCAAGAGTGTTGGTTTGGAGAAAAAGGATGTCATGAATCGAACATCTTATATTCTGTACAATGTGCCAATTATTACCAATAACATTGACTGCACAGATGTAAAATATGTTCAAATTTATCGGAATTTACAGCTTTATCCAAGTCAATTTTGTATATAACAGTAATTATAAGGTGATTTAACAGTTACCACGAGGGCAGTAGGTAGCATTTTTTTAAGGAGGAAGTCTCGAGGTGTAAACTTTTTAGAGGGAGGGTGTGGAGGAATGATCTTATACAGGACGTAGGGGTTTAACAAAGTTTGAAATAATTATTAGTTTGTCGTTTAGGTAGTATTGAAAATTAAAGCTTTACTATATGTCAAGGGTGTATCAGAAATGTGCCTTTTTTTAAATATTCAAAAGGCACTCTTATTATAGATTTATTAAAAACAATCTGTCCTTATACTTTTTGCCCTGGGTGCTGAAGTTTTTTAAATCATTTATTAAGCATAACGTAAAAAGTTAAAACAAAAGATTCTATCTATTGGTGGTTGTAAGGATGTACAGGTCGGTATTTAGAAATCAAAGAAAACGGCATTCATAATTTAAGGCAAAGACTTTTTTTTTTCAATGAATAGAAAGAACTCCCTCGGGTCTACAAAGCCTTTGTGAAGCAAAATGCTTAAGCTTTTCACCTGATGAAACATTGTGCACATTTTAACTGACGAACGTCACAGATAGTGGTACGTGTTTTATGTTGTTTTATTATTTTTTAAAACTTTTAGATGAGGATCAAAACCTTTTAAAAATTATTAATGACCATCTATGTATTTATTTTTAGGACCAAATCTAGATGATTCAGGATACCATTGAAAACTTTAAAGTCTCGTCTGAGGGGTGCTGAAAGAGATTTGGCTGAAGCTATATTACGATCAGCATTAAAAAATGCACACAAAAGTATTTCTGTTGTAACATCACACATTTACAAGTCAATAAAAGGTAGAAGATATGATCAGATATGGACAGACATGGTAGACTTGACTGAGGTTCTGTGCGAGCAAAATTCTATCGACCAAAGAGCACAGGCAATCTTTACCTTAACGCTTTTCTGCTCAAAAAAGGTATTTAAATCTCCTTTTAAATTATATTGTCTTTAATATGCTTAACCCAGCTATAATCAACAACAGAAACGTATCATCCTATATAGTTAGATGGATATTACGATAACTTTATTACTTAATAATTCTAAATAAAAATATTCGAGAATCGTTAGAAACTAAATGCTTAAACCGACTCATTTTCCAGTTTTCCTTATACTTGTTTTGGCCCAAATCAATTTTCATTGATTTCAATGTACAGTTATTATACCCTGACAGTGAGTGACAAGAGAGGACGATATGCAGTCCATAATGGCCATCTTTTCCAACGCCTGTACCACTTTTTGCCTCGCAATAAGTCGAAAGAAGACCAAGGTTATGTATACCCCTCCTCCTGGAGAAGCCTATGTAGCACCTGTCATTTAGTTTGATGGAAAGGAGTTAAGAGTAGTGGACAACTTCATCTATCTGGGGAGTAAACTAAGCAGATGTGGCTCTCTTGATGCAGATATCAACAACAGAATAGGTAAAGCTGGTGCTGCTTAAGGTAAACTAGAGAAACGGATCTGGTCGGATCATGATATTACCGTCAACACAAAACCCAGTATCTACAACACTTGTGTTCTGTCATCTCTATTGTATGGCGCTGAAACTTGAATTACCTAGACACAACACATCAAAAGCGTCTAGAGTGGTTCCATCAGGGCTGTCTCCATGGTATCATGAAGTTTCATTGGTCCTCTTTTCCGCCAGACACTGTGGTTCTGGAAAAAGTATACATCTCAAGTATCGAGAAGATCATCCAGAACCAGATGCGATGGGTTGGACATGTAGTCAGAATGGGTGATGATCGATTCCCGAAACAGCTCTTTTATGGCAAGCTCCTAAGAGGAAAAAGGCCTCAGTACAAACCGAAGAAACAGTTTAAGGACATCATAAAAAGCAACCTGGGAGGCTTTGGCTGCAAACCGCGCATCCTGTAGGAATGGAGTTTATGTTGAATGTGAAATAATTGAAAAAGGAAAGGTCAAGTACGCAGTAGTGAAAATAGCTTTAAGAAAACAGAATGTAAATGCCATTTCAACTGACATCCAAGATGGACTGAAGTGTGAAATCTGTTCTTTCAAAAGCGGAGATGATAAGCCATCTGAAATGAAAGCCCATGCCAGGTGAGGAGAAACCTTTGAATTAGTATAAGTCTAAAGAAGTGGTTACCCTTTATCAAGAAGCAATCAAAAAAACATAAATCATATTTAAAGACTGGAAATAACTTAGCATGTCTAAGGCATGGCTATGATGCCAAATTTGACAAAAATGCAAAGAAAAATAGATTAAAAAAATAACGAATAGCGCTTTTGCTAGTTTTGGTCAGCGGGCCGGCTCATAACATGATAGTCAGACTTGGTGGTGAAAGAACCAATGTCTTTGTATGTGGTCGCATATTTTTATAATATTTACGACTTTTGATGAACTGTTCAATACTATTCAATTGCAAATGCCTCATTGGTGTATCGCCTATGGTTGTTAAAACTCTTCCAAGAATAACAATGGAGTTTCCTTTCATCGCTTGCCATTAAAAGATAAAGCTTTACCCAAAATTTGGATTGCGAAAATTCGTCGTACGAACACCCCTGTTAATGAACACGCTCGTTTATGCAGTGACCATTTTGAAGATACTTGTTTTGAAAGCGAGCTACTAAAAACAAGGAGGATAGCATCTCTGCGAATTCATGTTGAACGCGCAATGGAAAGAATAAAAAACTTTCGAATTTTAGATTATACTGCAAGCAAAATGATGGAAAATGGGGTCATTGATCAAGTGTTTTTCACTTGTTGTATGCTTTCAAACGTTCATGACCCTCTTATTGAATGAATTTTACTTAAACTTATGTAGTACAAGCTTTTTTGAGATTTCTCAGTCCAAGGGGGTGAAATCCCCCCCCCCCTCCTTAATTCTCTTAGTTTTAATCCGAATCTTTTGGTGGTATTGTTTTGCATTTAAGTTTAATGAGGTTATAGTGATATCATCAAATGTTTTTAAGGTGGTTTTCACTATTATTTGCTTTTAACAAAATATTCTTAATGGAAACACAGTTTAAAAACTTTATTGACCCCAGGGTTGTCATTAGAAGCCGGTAGCCGGCGGAAATCCGCCGGCTGTCAGACCATCCTGTGCCGGCTACTGTGCAGAATTGTTTTGGAAAAAAAGAGAAATAATTGCGTTATGTTGTTAATAATCTAGAGATTATCGTTGTCAATTAACTTTTTACACGGGGAATTAAAATTAAGTTTTTTGTTTTATGATTTTTTTGGTATATTGTTTTTAAAAAAAAAGAATAAAATCCTTGCAGTAAGGGCAAACAGATATTACAACTGATGATGCCAGATAACTTTTGTAATAAGCGCATGATCTCAGCATTGCACGAACGTGGCATTGCGTCAAAGAAGTTGAAAGTTATTTCAAAAGTTTTTATAGATGGAACGTCACGGAAGAAAAAAGCGGTCGCTTCTTGATTACTTTTCAAGTCAAACGAAGAAAAAGAAAGCCAACGCAAAAGACGACGATCAAGGTATATTAAAGCCCGACAAATAATTCCACCCAGTTTATCTAGTGTTGTGCAATAAGGCTCCACAGCGTAAGAATTTGGATGTTGATTTTAAAAACGGCGAATTATTCGATTGCTTGCTTTCAAAAGAACCACAAGAAATGTGTCTAAATAGAAGTACCTTACTGATCTTATGGTGAATATATGTTTCTGCTCTATCATAAGATTGCCTTGAAATTGAAAGTAGAATAATGAACTTATTTCTCAAATAATAATTATCATGATTAATATTTTAAAATAAAACTTCTGCGGCTGAATTTCAGATGGTTATCAATTCTCGCGATTCAAAATCCGTAGAACTATATTAATGAATGAAAATTTTGTAATAAAACATATCAAGTTTAAAGAAAGGATAATGAAACGAGAAAGGTAATGCTACTTTGTACCGTGACTGACAACTATGTGGGTGAAAAATACATTTTTCAACACATGGGTTGCAATTTTATCTCCTGCAGTATTTAAGAACTCTCAACAAATTTGTTCCATACACGGCACAAAAACAGGCAGTCTAAGACTGCATGTGGGTAATGCAAGCAAATATATAAACAAAAACTACCGGCTACAGATCCACTTCATTTTTGTGCTGTTTTATTTATTTAATTTTTACTTAGTATTTCGCTTCTTTACAACCCAAATTTACATAGAAAACAATCTCTATAGTTTGAGTTGTACATAAAGCAAAAGTTCCATTAAAGAAAGAACAAAACGAAAAATTTCGGAGTTTGTAAAATTTTCATTATGCAAATTAAAGCGAGATGTCAACTTCCAGTCAATTAAAGTTAAGATGATTTGAACCCTGGCAAAGGTCGCAAGCGTGCCGTGTGCAAACTAACAGTTTTCAAAGTCTTCATAACACAACTCAATATTTACAGAACTGATAAGGATTGTCGTAAAAGAGAAATATTTTAATATACACAAAACAAAATATAACAGGAAAACAGTATTTAATTTTTTGAAAAATTTTAATTTACAATGATGTAAAGAAAACAAACTAGCGGGATCAAAACAATACTTTTCAGCGACGAAATGTCGCCATCATCTGCACACAGTGGAATGGAAAAGAATCATGGAAAAGTACGAGGTTTTTCAAAACATAAAATGAGAGTTCCCGTTCTTAGACTTCGCACAGCTTTTCTATTGCTTTAGTGTTTTGTCTTGTTGACATTTAGCGAAAGCTGGTAATAGTAAAATAAGTTTTAAAGTATTCAAACCGCGGTCAATGAATAAAAATATATATATAAGGAAAAATGTTTTCAAATAACGCAAAGTTGGAATTAAATTAAAAAAATAGTCTTTTAAGATAAGCTTTTATTGTTCTAAGGCCCAGAAATCGTGTTAGAAGCGATATTTAGTTTATGGCGCGTGTATCTTCATAAAATTTGACGAAGCGCCATGTTGATTACAAACACACACACACAACCATGCAAACCTTGACACAACCTGACTAGAAGTAAAACACGTTTTTGAAACTACGAAAGGCATTCCGAGCCAGGCGACTTTTCTCGCTGTAAAATGTAATTACTCACACACCTCTCATACGAGGCACTAGCCACAAAAACGATTAACTATGACAGTGACTGAGTGAGTCACAACAATAACATGGCCTCTGTGTAAGAACCGAAATAAAGAAATAATATACATGTAAAGTCTCATTGCACCAAGAGCACACGAAAACATTTAGATGATAGAAAAATCGCTTCGTTTCAGGTAATCCTTTGGAAAATGTTGAAACAAGCTTGTCAAATGAAAATGTTGTTTGCGAGGCTGAGGAAATAACAGTTTCCCATGAAATACAGGCTTCTGTTGCAGCACAACAAGCAAACATAGCTAATGAGAAATCTGCACAAGGTGAAAGTTGTCGCATGTCTCACGACACAGAAATGATGATGAAAGAAGTCGAGACGCTTTTTGCCTTTCCCGAAGAAGCAGTAGTGCACAATTTCTACAAGTGCACTTCAGACCATTGCCAGCACCTGACAGCCCAAGAACAGTCTCGTCTTAAGCCTTGCCGTGACAGATTCGTTCACAGTTGGTTATTTGACAAGGACCTCAATGTTTGCAAGAAAACTGGTCAGGCTTGGTTAGTATACCAAGAGGAAAAGGGGATGTTCTGTTTTTTGTGCAAGAAGCACAATACAGAAAACCAACAGAACAAGTCAAAAGTTTTCAATGCAACGCCCAGCATACGCTTTAAGAAATCGGCCGTTCAGGATCACTTTTCAACCCAGCAGCATAAGGATGCTGTCGAGGCTGAAATGCTTGGCAGAGTGTCAGTTTTCCATAAAGAGGTAGAGGAAAGAAAAGTAGTGAAACAGGATGTCATGTTCAAGGCTTTCATGGCAGCATACTGGATCATTAAAGAGGAAATCTCAAATAGAAAGTTTTTATCCTTGATTGAGCTGCTAACGTTGCTTGGTCTTGATCACATGAAGCATTTTCAGTATACCGCACAAGGTTCCGTTAGGGAAATTATTTTGGCACTGGGAACTGCGCTTCAAGAAAAGCTGTTGGAAAATGTGAAGAAAGCATACTGCTTTGGGCTTCTCAGTGATGAGGTCACTGATGTATCTGTACTGGAGATGCTTATTACATTCATTCAGTACTTCGACAACAAAACAGGAAATGTTGAGACCAGATTCTTGTTTGTTGACGATGTTTTAAAAAACTCCTCATCAGCGAATGCAGAAACCATCTTTTCAGTCCTTACATCCCAACTAACCAAGATTGGTTTAGAGGTCAAGAACTGCAGCTCCTTGGTTTCTGATGGTGCAGCTGTGATGACTGGTTTACGTGGTGGAGTAGCGGCCCGCTTAAAGGAGAAAATTCTTCGCCTAATTTCAATGCACTGCTTGTGCCACAAGCTTGCATTGGCCTGCACAGATACCAGTGCACAGATTGAGTACATAAAAAATGTTGAACTCTGGTTAAGGCAGCTTTGGACCTGAAAGTACAGCAATGTACCTGAAAGTACAGTTCAATTTGAAGTCCCTAGTGTTATCTGATAACACCAAGAAAGTTGTAGCAAAGAAGTTCAAGAAGGCATGCCAGACAAGGTGATTTTCATTTGATGTAGCAACACGGGCCATATAAGACGATTTTCTGGCATTACAGCAGACGTTGAGACAGCTTAAAGACAACGACGCAGTAGCAGGTGGCCTACTCAGTAAGATCGATTCTTCCAAATTTATTGGAACTGTCTATATCCTTAAAGAGATTCTCCCTGTCCTCGCCGCTCTAAGCAAGAACTTTTAGCGAGGGCAGGTGAACGTTTCCCATATTCAGCCCACCATTGCTTACACAACCCACAAGTTGACGGAAATCGCAGATTCCAAGTCTCCGATAGCAGCTCTCAAGAAAGATCTAGCGGGACGTTTGTCAACATGTGAGCTACACTTGACCCTAACAGGAAAATCAGCTTATAGGTCTTCTAGACAAGTATGTAGCAGCGCTAAAGGAGAACATCCATCGCAGGTTCGATAGCAACTGTCCTGTTGTCAGTTTCTTCTCCATCTTTAATCCATTAATCTTGCCACAACCAGGATCTGGTGCTTTAAAGGAACATGGAACAAAGGAAGTTAAGACACTGGCAGTCCATTTCTTTCAAGGTGATAAAGAAGAGAAAGCAAAGCAAGAGCAGCTGCTGGCGGAGTGGGAGAAGTTCAAGTTTGATATGCATACTTGGAGGCAAGTCATACTAGAAGAGGTGAAGGAGAGCCGTCTAGAAACAGCCACAGAATGGTGCCTGAAACGGCTCATTTCCCTCAAGACAACGCACAGCAGTGTATTTCCTGCCCTTGCAAACATCGCTGAAGTGTGCCTGTCAATACCTGTGTCAAATGCATGGTCAGAACGAGGCTGCAGTGCCCTGAAACGTATTAAGACTAGGCTAAGGAACAGACTTTGTGTTGATATGCTTCAGTCTCTTCTAATGATATCCATCTGTGGGCCAGAGTTTGGAACACCTGAATGCGAAGTACTAATCACAGCAGCTGAAAAGTGGCAAAGCGAAAAGTGGCAAAGCGAAAAAAAGAGAAGATACCCAAGTATGTCCATATCACTTCTGCAGCAGCCTCAGCACTGCCACAGATGGATATGAATGAAGTATCTGATGCATGTGTACAAACAGACACTGTTCATCTTCAGCTGGTTTCAAATGATGGCAATGGATCAGAGGTGGAGATTGCCAGTGCAGCTCTGAACTTGACTGCTGACACCAATTGCCAAGAAGAAACAGACTCTGATTATGACAGTGAATGTGACAATTTCAATATCATTTTCTAGCTATTTCACTCTGTACTCAAATGACAGAAATTGAAATTAAACCAAAAAACACAAATTCCTTTAAGTGAGCATGGCAGATTTTTTAAGAAGTCAAAAAGTGTAACAGACGATTAGTTATCTCAGAGTCATTAGTTACCTCAGTTTTCACATAATTACATTATTAAGACTGAAAATGTTTCCAAAAAGGCAGAAAATTGCATCTGAAAGGTAGTAATTAAAATTCAAAATGTTTTTGTTGATATTATAAATATTAAGAAAAAGCACTTTCAGTCTCAGTCTGATTATGACTTGCATTAACTGATGATGATAATATATTATTTTCTAGCAACTTCAGTCACTCTGTAGTGTACTCTTGTGACAGAATCAGAAGATAGATTTTTAAAAAAATTAAAAAAAAATACAGATGAGTCAGTAAACTTGCAGCCTTTGACTTCAAATTTCACATACAATGTACTGAAGACTTAAAATTATCCCAAAATGCAGGCAATTGCATCTGCAGGGTAGTAAAATTTTAAAAGTGTCCAGGGGAGCATGCCCACGGACCCTTTAGTCAGCATGTTGTAAAGCCACATATTATGTCTGCTATGCACGCATAAAAACACTCAGCCGCCTACTTAGCATTAATCAGGAGCCTACTTTTAAATCTAATGACAACCCTGTTATATATCAGTATTATAAAGCAAATGAAAAAGCACAAGCTGTTTATACTGAAGATTGTGATAAAAACTCCCAGGCATTTGAGAGCACTCGAGAAATGTAAAAAACATTTGCCCAGGGCTCTTGTTTGTACATTTTCCTCGTGCTCTAAAATGTCTTTCATTGTTTTTCATGGTGTAATACAAGGCTAAGGCTTTTTTATTTGTTAAATTAGTAATAGGGATCACTAAGTGCCAACAAGCAGGACAAAAGCGACGACAGAGCAAGGATGACAGAACTGAGCTGTGCAAGCACTGAGAACGGGTGCTCTCATCTAAAAAAATATTAAACTGAAATATCTCGGCATGTACTTTACGTGTGAAAATAATTCGAACATAAAGAATTTTTTGTAGCATTTTGTTTTGCTTATTTAAATATTTTTTCTTTTAGGGCAATTTTGTCAGATAAAAGTCTTTGAAAAAATGAAGAAGCCCATCTCTCCAGATCACTTGAGATTTTTTCCGTGTGCCTCAACCTCATACAGCTCTATGATTCTGCCACCTTGTTAGCCTTATGTCTTTGCTTTTATCCTATACATACTGAGATTTTCGCGCCAAAAATCCATGAAATAAATTTCATCCCTGTGCGTGATTGCTGGCTTCTGATTGGTCGGACGGTTTTTGTCACTAGTGAAAAATATCGTCCGACCAATCACAGGCCACGGACGGCTCTTTGTCACTAGTGAAGAAA
>JANCMA020503846.1:0-10465 GCA_024336925.2 Zoanthus solanderi | reverse complement strand
GTTCCGAAAAATCCTCTACCAAAGACAAATTTTCCAAAATCGAGATTTTTGCTAGCTTATGTGACACAGGGATCCCACACTCTGATACTTGTCGAGATTAGTGATGCTGCTCGCCTACGGCTTCGCAGCAATTAAAATTGCTATGGTTACGTCAGCGCTTTTTTCGTGACGTCATCAAAGTGTCCTAAAATTGGCAAATTTTGTATTTATTTATATCCGAAAATGTTTTCCTGAGCCTTGAAAAAACTACTAAAATGGAGTTGTATTTTATTCTAGAAGTTATATTCTTCTTTAAGTTACATTTAGAAATAATGAAATTAGCAGAAACTTGTTTATGACGTTCAGAATATTTTTCAAAATTTATTCGGCTAAATGTTTTCAGCCAAGTTATGGTAGTACAGGCTTGTTACTTTATAAGAACAACTTTGTAAGAACAATGGGGCTCAGATTGGCCAAAGATTAAGAACAATTTAAGAACAAGCTCAGGCTGAGTTTGAAAAAAACTGAAAATTTTTATAGTTGAAACTTTTCTGAATGTTGTAAAATCGTCGCGCAACAAAAAATTGACCTCAGCAGCCTGTGGGCGAGGAATGCGAATTAAAGAGGACAAAATGCACAGTGGCCAGTATACGTAATATTGGATAAAATGTACAGAGATCTCCTCAAATTACAAACGATCTTTTTTGCAAAAGAGATTCTGAGCTCTTTGCATTTATCTGTATTTAGCTGGACTCTGTCGTTCTGTGACCACTCGGCTACTTTATCGGCAATAAGTTGTGCACCACTCATTGTGCCTTTTAGGACAGCTTCAGATGTCGTTGTATCATCCACGTACTTCCAGACACGTGCGTCGCTAACTACCAGGTCGTTGATCATTATAATAAACAACTCGGTGTACTTAAGGCATGGCTCCAGATTCTGAATTTCCCCCCAGCAGAGATTGGCACGCTGCTGCGCCTGGGTACTAATTTAGCATTTGTTACCTTGGTAACATTTTCTCGGCATTGTGGCTCTCCAATACATGCTTCGATTCGAAGCAACGCGATGCGACGCGAAGCTGTGCGTGAAAACTAGGAATTTTCATCGTTTTTTTTGCACGAAATTAGTTCACCATTATTTTCCAATTCAGTTTAATTTACAGCATGGAATACAGTTTTGGATTTTATTTGGATGTGTACAAGCTGAAAAATTTATAAAAGTGATGGATGGCAGAGCCGCTAATATAAAGGTAAGAATTTTAATTCTTAAAACCATTTGTTGTCGAGACTCGAACTGTAAGATTGAAATATATGTTCGGGGAAATATGAAAGCTAAAGTAAATTTAGTTCTAATCAGAGACAATGATCAACACAACAGTCAACACAAGTTTTGAATAATCAATGTTTACTTAAAACCAGGTACTGACTGACTTTCAGTTTGAGTTTACTCGACAGTATGCTGGAAGAACAATAAAGCTGAAGGTTCTAAATTTTTTAAAGACCAATATTTTGATTTTTGTTAATTCGCTGATCGTCATCGTGATTGATCACAAGCGACAAAATTCTTTCGGCTGCCTATAAGCACCTTTCGATTTATGCTAAATTCAAGATGGGATGCATTTTTGTCACCACGCCAGTATCGCTTTTCAGCTCGGGTCTAAGTGAAAATCAACGATAAGAGTTTCTACTATCGACCTCCACTCATGACCATTATAAAAAATTTGAAGCATTTCACACATATACACAGTACGTATGTGAGAAGTTGTTTTGAAAATGTTTTGTTTCTTCCATAATTAATTGAAAGTTTCAGTTATAATTATTGTATCACCATTGGATGTTTAATGCAAGTAAATCTCAATAAATTCATTTTGTCTTGGAAATTAGTATACATGCATACCTAAATACATCACTTTATTGCAACTACCTACAAGGGTTTTTCAGTTACAAAACTACATAATATTATTAACTATTACTAAAAAAGGTAATAAATTCACACTAAATAAATATTGAAATACAATAATACAAAAATATACGTCAATAAATTGCATTTACTATTTACAAATTTATAGATTAATCGGAAAAAAGTAGGCTAACAAGTTTTTTCTTGAAAACTTTGACAGAGTCTGAAGATTTAAATATAAAGCATAACATCAATAAATTTTAGTTAAAGCAGTTAAATCTTCAGACTCTGTCAAAGTTTTTAAGAAAAGACTTGTTAGCCTCCTTTTTTCTGATTAATCTATAAATTTGTAAATAGTAAATGCAATTTATTGACGTATACTTTTTTATTCTTGTATTTCAATATTTATTTAATGTGAATTTATTACCTTTTTGCCCAATTGTCGAAATATTAGGAGAGGTAGAATTTGATATCTTTTTATAAACATTTTCAGTGAATTTCTTACAAATCTGTGGCTGATTTAAGTGTGCAGGTGCTAAAACTGACATTATAAAACTCCGAGTCTATTTTTTAACAGTTATAGTCACCAAGTAAAACCGGCATGATTATCCACAAATAGTTATCAAAACTACTTGAGGTGACTATATTTGTCAATAATCACAGAGCTTGAGGTTACTAATTGTTTTATTTAATAGTATAATATTATATGTTTGATTATCCAGAAATATGAGTCAAAAACATCAACAAATTGTGTTGCCAATGTTGGCTTCAGAAATGCAAAAAACTGTCACTGTGGTAAATAATCCATTTGTGGCAACAGTTATCATTAAATTAGAATTACTGGAAGTAAATGATACACCTGCACCGTGCAATATTTTCTCTCATAAGCATCCAGGTTGATAAAATCCTAGTTTATTTAAACTTTTTTATTGTTTTATGATTTAAAAAAATACTGAAACCTTAAGAGGGCAGAGATGGAGGTGGTTGCTTAATAGAGGAAACAGGACTCTTACTGTATTCTACTTAACTACGTAGACCATTGCTTTAACAATGCATCTGCATTTCTTATTATCTCTAGGAGTGAAGAAGCTTGGATGTCTGCTTTCATCAAGTCATAGGTAGGTGCAGTCAGTCTGTGTCTTACATAACAGTCTTTTTCCCATTGTGCCAGTTCTTTATTTGCCTTGGATTTCTCAGATAACACTTTCTGTTTAATTGCATCTACACTGTGTTTGTAGGTCTCTTCTTCTTGGCTGGTAACTTGATTTGACTGTTTAGACTTAAGTCTGAAGTGTAGTTTGTCAAATCTCTCAACTTCTGGAGTTTGTCCAAGAACTACTTTCAGAGCTTTGCCATGGCTGGTTCTGAGTTGGTAATGTGTAGTTGAGCAAGAAGAAACTTGAAATTGTGCTTGTTTAGGTGAGGGTTGACTTTTTTGTGCTTGTGTTGCATTGGAGAGATCTGCTGCTGGGTCATTGAGATTTACTACTTCATCTGCAGCTGGGAATATTTGAATTTCAGTGATGTCTTCATGTACTGTGTATGAGCTGTCTTCGTTAAGCTTTTTGCTGGAAGGCCTACCAGATTTTCTTTTGGTGTGAGTGCTTGTGGAGGTTTGGGCAGTGGCAGTTGCACTTTTCTCATTTCCCAGGTTGGCCACTTTCACAACCTTTATTGTGCTATCCTCTTGAATAACACGAATGACATTGGCTGGTATCAGATGTGGTTGCTTCAAGCATTCCTTCCAGCATTTTTCTGGAAATTTTGTTCCATTGTTAGGTTGCTTGATCGAAAATGGTGAAGTTGGGGACCGGTGTCTGTAGGCTGGTTTGATACATCAAGGAACTCGATGTGGCTAGTATGTCTTTTCCACCAAACCTCCTTTCCTTCCAGCAAGAAGTCACTTATCTTCATCAAATGGGCTTGCCATTCCCTGGGGTATCTGTTGATGGTTGTTAGGGGGACACAAGTGTTCTTGGCTGGTTGAAGTGATTCAGCTAAATTGTTGATGTTGGACTGTTGCTTCTGGGCAGAGTCATTCTTCCTTTTCTTTGCTTGGACTTGGACTCTCAGCAACACATTTGGGACAAGCTGGGACTCGCTGTAGTTGCTTGTTCTCTTTGTAATTGTCTTGATGATGTTTAAAGTTCCTTTCTTCTTCTTCTGCATTTGCTGACCTCCCAGATACAATCCTCAGCATGTCCCCACCATGTGCTACCAGGTCGTGGAAGTACACTCCAGCCATCTTCCTTGTTGTTAATTTCTTCATTTTATCAGCCTTAATCAACTGCTTTAGCAGGATTGCATGATACCATGCCTGGTTGTTGTATCTTAAAACCAGTTGTGGGGATCTTGCTTCATCTGAGGTGTAAATGATTCTCTGCAGCTCAGTGAGAGTTTCTAATGCCTCCATTGGTTTGTCAGTCAATAGTTTTTTCTGTTGGAGATACGATGTCATCTTAATTAGTGTTTCTCTGTAATCACATCCACGCTTGGTTTCTTTTGTTCCCATACATGATGCAATGTTTTCCTGCATGGCTTGTTTTTCTGTAGTGCTGAGATGGTGAGGCAGCTCTAAGAGAAGGTTCTCAATGTGATGGCCAACATCATGTATAGGCTCAACGGGAAGGATTTCATAATTTTCTAGATGGAGCTCATTCAGAGGTGCTTTGGGTTTACAGACAAGAAGAGCAGGCAAACGCTGAATCGCATGCATCTCTTCGAGTAGTCGTTGCAAATCTTGCTTTGTTTTACCATCGTAAATTCCTCTAGCTGCCAGCTCTTGTTCCAAGTCTGGTCGGGACAGCCCTGCAAGAGGCTTTGTCTTTCCCTTGAGAGTCTTCCTTCGACAGACTGTGCCATGCTTCATTACAATATCTACCCTCTCTTGGATTGAGTATAATGGGCAGCCTTGGGTATGAGCCAAGTCATCAATCATTAAAGCATGGCATCCACAGTTGCAGAAAAAGTGCCCTCCCTCCTGCTGCCCATCCTCAAACTGTCTTGCAGGGCTGTCACCTTTAAAAAACCTTGGCACATCTTTAATAATATTTCCAGCTGGGCTTTTAAGGGGTGTTGCTGTTTTTTGTAAACACGACAGCCTAGTCTCGCTGTAAACAATTTGTTCATCCTCAGAGCTGCGGCACCTTGCTAGAAAGTGAAGGTGGGGCTTTTTTACAACATCCTGGACATCAACTGTCTTTCCTGTCTTTGTTTTGTATTCCTCATTTGTTAAATATATGGCAGGGTCATATAAAATGGCTACCATGCAAAGTAAATAGCCATGGTTAGCCACACAGGAGTTATCATGCCAAATGTTTATGTGTCTTGTTCGTTCCAGTTTCTTGAGTTTCAGTCCAAGTTTTTCTTCTGTCAATCCATCATCTTTGTACTCATTCAGCTCTGCCAGTCGTTGAACAAGTTGTTCATGTGTCAGGTTGTCATAGTGCCTGTCTGGGTAGTCTCTCATATACTGGTGGTAATCTTGTAGAGTCTTACTACGAATTTCTTCTAGTGGGATTTTCCGCCCTTCTGTAGGGAACTCTTTCTTTATAATTTCCAGCTCCTTGGTCATGATCATCTTCTCATACTGTTAAAGAAAACCCTTATTATTAAAAAAAGAATTTAATTCAGTGTAAACTATTAGGTGTATCAAGTGTACACAATTGTCTAATTGTTAAACATTAGTAATATATGTTAATACTTTGTTGCCCAGCTCCCAAGGCAGAATTAGCAGAAACAATGCTAGTCTTGTAAATTCCCAATAATGCTTCATAAAGTTTTGCTGAATTACTCAATCAAACAAATGTTTCATAAGGGTTATGGTTAGGATTTCCGAGAAGTTAGAGTCAAGGTTTCCAGTGGCTGTATCATTATCATTTTTATTGACAACTAAGTTTTTGTATTCCTGACATTGTCATATGCAGAGGATTAGAAAAAGAAAAAGTCTGTTTATCGAGGTCAGTAACATTTTAGCCCCAAACATTTGGAATTTGGGAGGAATTAGAATACCAAATGCACTTTGGGAATACAATTTACAAAATTTCATGTGGGAGAAATATCCCCAACCTTCAAATGTGCTCATCCTTCTGGCTCTTGCCATATGTTTCCCAATTTTTTGCACAAAGGTGTCACGTCGGCACATTTCCATATGTCAGGCTAACGTTGCTTGAATGATGCATTTAAAATGGTTTTAACGGGGAAGGCAAGTGAGTCAGCATATTCTTTAAGCAACCAGTTGGTAATTCCATCAGGACCTGCTGCCTTACCTGGATTAAGATTTGATAATATCTTGAAAAATCTTCTTTCAGATACCTGTAAGACCTCTGCATAGTTCTCTAACTGTAAAGGACAATATATATAGGATACAATATAGGATATTACTTATATAAATGCGAGTGGGAGCCATCACTTGAAGATGTTCATAAACTTATGCGCGAACCGAAGAATATTATGGATTCAAATGCAGTAGCAATAGTGAGAGAATCTGGCCAGACAGAGATACAAGCTGGTATCCATCCAAATACACTGTCTAACAACTACGAAGTGAGTGGGCACATTCCTAAACTAATGGCGACTTGGGTGGGCAAATTTCTAAAGAGGCGATGGTTTTGGACTAGAGATCCCATGTGAATACATATTTGAGGGTGACAGATTTTTCTTCTCTCTGGCTTCAGCGGAAATTAATAAAAGAGGAATTTGCAGTGAAGGGACCCACATCAGCAGATTAACTTATCATCGGCAGATACTTATCTCCACTAACACTACAGTTTTGTTTTTAACCAATTACTTGTATGCCTAATATGTCTGCTTATCAAATCGTTCTGTCAACATGTTCAACAAAATTCTCAATAAAGCATACTGGGTGAACGTTTAACAGAGGTCAAATACAATAAGATAAGTAACTTGGGACTTTTATAATGGTGACCGCGACCGCTTAATAGAGGTGACCTCTTAATAGGGGTTTAAATTACAGTAAACATGTGAGAAAAATTCAGGATTTTCATAAATGACCTCTTAATAGAGGGTAACCGCTCAGTACGGTGCCGCTTTATAGAGGTTCCACTGTATAAATGTTGTCAAATCATACACGGAGTTTTCCTGGAAAGTTTAAAATTTAAAGATAATATGAAGCTGAAAGAAACAACAAATGGAAACAAAAGCCATTCAATAAAGGTCAATGATTCATTCCATAAATTGACCCAAAACATCCACCAAACGTTTTATTCTTGATTGCAAAGCTGAGTACATACCTCCTCTTGGGATTCCCTGTCGTGCATTTCGACGTTTCACAGCCACTACAGCCTGAGGAAAGACTAGCATTCGTTTCACTGGTCTCCCTTTGACTTTCCCGCGCAAATAGTTCAGGATCAAGTTCTTGCTCATTCTCCATCTTCTCCCTAAAACAATCATCACAGAGGCTAACCGACCTCCCCAGAGGGAGCAGAGCAAGAGGTGCACAATTTATCTCCTTTGTCCGCCATGCTGTTGATCGTAATCGTTTCCGCGCATGGCATTTGACTCAAAAACTAGAGAAAAAAAAACGGTTAAACAGGTAGACATAATTTATGCATTTGACTCGGCACATGTGAAGTTTGGCGTTTGAATCAGAAGTCGAACTTCTGTCGCATATTCGACTGGTTTAAGTCGAATATTCGACTGAAGTCGCACTTAATTCAAATCTGTCGAATTTAATTGATTTCAAACGTCGCATATCACATGCATTTAATGGCGACATTATATTCGGCACATGTGAAATGCGACGTTTGAACTGGGCCTTAGATAAAAAGGCACAAATTTTATCACGAAAGTTATGAATTTTCACAAAAGTTTGTGCATGCGCTAACCTACTACGTCAAATTCACGGCACTATGAGTCATGCACGCGCGATTTTTTGTGCTTTCACTGTATAGTACTAAGTAGTAATAATAATAGTAAGTAGACGTCTAAAGTGTATTCTTATTCAGAATAGACAGAATAGACAGTAGTTAGTGACTATAGCTTTCTCGTTCTAGATAGACAGAATAGACACTTTTTGACGTTTCAAATCTACAATGGATAGAATGCCACTTCAGAATATGCAGTTTATACGATATACGTCTATTCTGTATACTCGACAGGATATATAGTATATTCTGTATATTTATACAGTATATACACAATAAATACGTCTAGTTACAACTCTCAATTGACATAAGTATTCTCTAAATAGACAAAATAGACACTTGATCTCAACTGATAGTAAATAGACGTCTAGAGTGTATATTTATACAGAACAGACGGTTTTTACTTGATGACTATTGCTTTCTCGTTCTAAATAGGCAGAATAGACACTTGATGCCAATTGACAGTAAACAGACGTCTAGACTACCTGAAATCCAGACGCAACGTTAGTAAGATCGATCAGTAGCTCCGACAAGGATACTGTAATCCTTATCCAAAGTTATGGTTAGGCCCTTTCTGAACTTTTGAAAATACAGCAGTTGTAGCAGAAAAGTCATTCCATTTCCCAAGTAGGGTTATTGAATTTATAGTTGTGCTCGTCTTTAACGCTTCTGATAATGGGGATGAAAAATTTTTGTGCAACAATGATTACTGTTTTAAATTTTCCAGCCTGCTTTGCACGGTTGTTTTGTATATAAAGTTCTCGATCCGCAACGTTTACTAGTAATTACGGAACTGGTTTTCCTTCGTTTTACTGTTTAAGCAATATTGAATTCCATTCTTTGATTCGTTTAGGGAATTGGGTTTAATTGTTTGCTATTATTAATGCGTATTCGTTTGAAAATTTAAAGCCGAACTGTGAAAAGCAGAGGGAAATCTTGGATAATGGGCACATTACAACATCGTCTCTAATCAATCTTTGTCATATTCTCTGATATAAACCCGGGGCAGAACAGTATTGAACAAAAAAATCATCCTTTGGAAAACGCAGACTACCATAATTTTATTCTGTGCTTTGACTCCATCAACGTTATATTCCTGGTTTCTGGCCGAGGGTGATCATGGAAAGGTGGTACATGTATCGATATTCTCTTTTCTTTATTTTTTTATGTTGCTGCAACCACCTAGAACAAAATGGAATAGATACAATCAAAGAAACAACACGATCTTCATTCTCTTTACTCTGTTTCAGATATCACGAACTAGAAAACAATAGGGTAGTTACCAGCTTCCCATTGCTCGATCAAAGTAAATCCGGAAGTGGTTTTTCCAAACTTTAAACGCAAATTTCACCATGAAAAATCGTAATCCAATTTTTCTTTTGCCATCACTGTTAGAAGGATAAGGACTTTTAATACATACAATAAACCCAGAAGTGATATAAACACTTAAAATATTAAACCCATAATTAAATGAAATGTATCCTCTAGTTTGTATTCTTAAGATGTCCTTTTGTGTACACACAAACAAAGTAAATTATTAACTTTAACGTTGTTTTCAAAAAAGTGCCCAGAAAAACATTCATTCTTTTTTATATAATTATAATGTACACAACCATAATCATTATTCTCGTTTAACATCCACATTTCCCTTCTAGTATGGGGTTGGAGGGGTGATGACTGCCCTCAACATCCGTCGATCCTGTGTCACATTCTCCTCCACTCCCAACAAGTTTATATCCTCCATTACACAATCACTCCACTTTTTGCTAGCCCTTGCAAAATGAAGCTAAGAATTCCTAAGAATTTATTCTTAAGAATTCGTAGGATTGAAGGTGTGAATTTTCACGGTAATTGGAACATGGAATTCCTAGGAATTCCAAGCTTTGGTAGCTCATAGATGAACATGGAAAAAATTCCTAGGAATTCCTAAGAATTCCTAGGAATTTGATAAAGAAATTTAAAAATTAAAAAACAAACCATTCCTAGGAATTACTGGGAATTTCTGAGAATTGCTGGGAATAGTTAAGAATTGCTGGGAATAAGAATTGAAAGAATTTAAGGAATTTCATGCATAATTTAAAAATAAAGGACAGATTATAATTAAAAAACAAACTATTCAATTTATTGAAAATGCCTAATTTCAACACTGCAGACAGATATAAGAAGTGCAAATTTTGTTTATGTGAACATACACAGAAAGGTTCTACAGACTGTTTCAAACTTGACATGATTATGTAGGAAATGAAAAAGTGCAGTTATAAACTGTAACAAATTAATAATTGGATAATCTCCTATATACATAAAAATCTTGATTCAGCAACAATATTATACAGACATATTTTCATAAAAATTTCCTTTTCAAAATTAAATCAAAATTTCTACAATGATATAAAGTAAATCAGTTGTTAGCTAAGGTTTTTCTTTTGTACTGATCTCTCAGTTTCCTTTGTTTTCCTCGGATCCACTTGTCAACATTTGCCTTTGGAACCTGGTACTTGTTTTCCATGAAGCCTATTGGAACAACAAAAATAGGCAGTCTACGACTACATGCAGCTCAGGCGTATAGCCGTCACATTTTTGAACATAAGATTAATGTATGAGTGAAGAAATTTACAAAGAAATGCAGCATGTTGAACACATCAGGTTGTCTGGTAATTTTGATATCACAGTAATCTCACATACATAAATCTCTTGGTAAATTT
>JANCMA020503845.1:0-20312 GCA_024336925.2 Zoanthus solanderi | reverse complement strand
ACCCGCACGTTTCTTACCATACCATAGGCTAACTTTGGACGAAATATGAAGAAATTCGATTTTTCATCATGTGCCACGTCCCGCTCGGTATTAGTGGACATTCTCTCTTAACAAATTACAAGTCAAACGCAATCTAAGGCTATTGGTCAACAGTGACTTACTGTTCTTCAGTCTCACTGCGGATCAATGAACTCATTTTTCATTTTGTCTCGTGTAATTTTCACAACACCTTCTTTCCATGTCACTTAAAGAAACACGGTACAAAACAGGGTTGCCTCACTACAAAGCGCGTCATTCGCAAAGTATTCGGTTAACCTTAACAAAATATGCATTTTCTGGGAGGGAAGGGAATTAAGTTTCGAAATTGTTTTTACTTTTAGCTAGGGTTTTCATAACCACATGCGAGCGTACTTTCTCTAAACAACACTATTTTATATTTTTTTTATATTTTGCGATTTGAAAAAAAGTGAAATTCACATAGCAAGGTACTAAAGTTGTGCATGAAACTGCGAAGACCGCTCATAACGTTCTATTTTGATTGCGTTATTTCAAGGTTCCCTTCTACAAAAGGTGGACAGGGATACCCAAAAATGTGCTTACAAGTGTAGCTATGCTGTGATTAATGGACGAGGGGTATGTCGAACTATTTTACTTCTTCATTTGTAAGATCTTTCAATTGTTCGTTATACCTATATAAAGGTGAAAAGAGGAGTCATGAATTATCCAATGCGAAACGTTACTTGGTCTTCAAACTTGTATCATCAATTTAATAGGCCACTTGGCAGGTTAAATTTTATCCGGGATAATTACCAACTATCCCCCAAAGGGAAGGTGAATAGTGGTGGATATATACCTAGAGGCGAAGAATCGAGGTATCTATCTAGCGCTAGGCACCGACCCTGAGGGGATAGTTGTTTTAGTATTTACCAAAATAATGGGATAAAAATGCACTTTATTTCAATGTAAAGCTTTTTTCTATTTTTTGCACGTGCGCTTCCTGTCCTTTTGACTTTCGGCCTCAAAATCAACTAATATTATTGAATATCGCGAGTTACGGGAGCCAATCAGAGCTCGCTAAAATAAATATCGGTTGCTGTGGTAAATACTAATGATATTCCGGGATAAGACTTAAAGTGTTTTGAGCAACCAAGTCCAAGTTTATGTTTTATGAAAAGCAATAATAATTCAACATAACTTTACATCAGATTCCTCATGTGCAATATTTGCGGGAAAAAGAGCAGTAAAACCAGAAAAAAAATAAACTTATTTGTTTAATTTTGAAAGATAAATTTATTGTTGTATTTACTGTATTTTTCTTTCTGCACACTGACAGAACGGAGAAATCATTTACACTGTGATAACATCTCCGAGTAAATACTCCAACTATCGATGACTGCAAACAATATACCTGTTATAGCTACTAATAAATACGATGTTCTCACATTATTCATTTTTTTACTAATTAACTCTAATATATCACAGAAAATTCAAATGAATTCGTTAGTTTGTACTTACCACTCATCATCTGGCGGAGGTATTGGTACTGTCTTTATTTGCTCCAGTTTTTTTGAAAACGCCAAGCTATAAATTTGTGAACTAATTGGATACAAATGGGAATCTGAATTCTCATTTTATGCCAGAATTAAGACAGTGAATATTAGAAGCTTTTGTTTTTCAAAAAGTGGACTCAAATGAGTACTGTAGTCAGGAAATTTCAATTTTAATTGCTAATTGCACAATAATATAAATCTTAAATTAAACTCTCTCATCTTGGCTAAACTGCATGCATTTAATAGTGACGAATTTTGAAAACTGCCTTGTACTTACTGCTTACAGCTCCTAAAAGATCTGTGAATTGTTTCTGTGGTATGTAATCGGAATGGTTTCTCCGATCTCATGACTCTAGGTAAATGTGTACAAACAGCCCATAACGGATCCTGTCAAGAAGTCTAAGAAAGGTCTCTTGTCCCTGGAGATTGATGACAATGGAGGATTTGTTACCAGGGAGGAGGGAAAGGGTGAAGCTGAAAAGGTTGGATCATCTTTCGTTGATAGATTTAAAGGAGATCTTTGGGGGAGTGGTTAGGGGTGTGACAAGAGGACCGGTTGGGGGTGGGGTAGGGAGTAGTAAGGGGTGGGGATGAGTTGGGTTAGTGGTGAAGAGTGATTAGGAGGGGAGGTTTAGGGGTGAGGAGGGGTGGGGTGGGTTAGGGTTAAAACTGGAATCGAAGGTGAACATGAAGTTTTTTACTAGATTGAACAGTTGCATCAGATAACGACTCTGTTAAAAGCAAAATCAAGAACACGTTTGTTAACTCTGTATTTACGGTCAATTGCCAAACTCTTTGTAGAAAAAAGCTTCCTATAAAGATACACGTTTTAGGATTTTAATTTAGCGGAGGAAGCGTCCAGGTGCAAGGGAACTGTGATGATTTTCCATCCTCCATAACTGGGAAGCTAAAGTGCAGATGTTCTCACAAAATTCACCAGAAGTGTTTTAACTTTGCTGGTCATATTAAGTGCTACACTCAAAGTAACCTTTTCATTTTCCTGGGAACTCTTTAGAGACTGCTTTTGTTATCTGCATGTTCTAAGTTGAGTCAAATAACATGATTGAAGAGGTTTAGCAAGAGCATGCATTGCTTGCACAAACAACTGGAAGATAAAAATAATTTAAACTTTTTCTCGAAACAGTGATTTTGAACGCATATTGACTGAGCATAATCCTTCTAAGAGACAATTATTGAATGCACATGATGTTTATCATCCACCAGATCCTATTTATGAATCTGAAGATCTTATTGACTACCTAATTGACAGTTTTGAAGCTCTGTTGATGAATAATTCTGATCGCAAAATAATCTTGGTCGTTATCACAAATCAATTGGATCTGAGCTCCTTAATAAACGACATTTCCTAAACCCAACTTGTAAGAAATCCAACTTCTAACTAGAGATAGTAATTTTGTGCGTTTTTACCACCAGTTTGCCATTTTAATTTCACTCTTTGATGGTAGTGTGATAGTGTGCTCATGAAAAGAAATCGGCCTGAGTGAAATTTGGTCCAATATTGTGAAACTAGTTGCCATTGCAAATAGACAGTTTTGGAACTTCTCAAATAAATATTTTAATGAGAAAAACGAACAACTCAACTAGCCGATGAACCGGTTGAATGTGCTCTGTCTCATTTCTACTTTATAATCTGCCCTTCAGTAGAAATATTTTTTACACTTAAGAATGTAAGGATGTCTTCCAATGGTCTTGTGTTTAGTAAGTAACTTGATTTTACAAAAGAATTATTGATTGATCAGTAAAGGTAGTTTAGTTTTTTTGATGGGAATACACTGCAACCTAATCCAAAGCTAACTACAGGTGATACTATATTTCCAGTTATTGATGAATTCCCAACTTTAAACTTCCTCTAAAACATTAAGAGTAGATCATGAAGCACAGTTATAAACTAGACAAGCTTCAAAACAATGTTATAGCCTTCCTCAAAACAAATTATGGAAAAGTTTCTCTCAGATACAATGGTGAGAAAACGTGGAATTCGATCAATGATGAATAATATTTGCCATCATTCAGGCTCAAAACTGAAAAATGTTATGAAGTAATGTTTCTTTATAGTTTCTTTCCTTTTTAGGAAAAAAATAGGTTAAAAACCAGAATGACCAAGTTCTTTATGCTACAGGATATACTTCAAACCGTGTTTGAGGACGGCAGGCTGGTGAGGGAGTACTCTTTTTCAGAAGTGAGGGACAATGCTGAACTACCGATGGTAGTGGAGGCTTTGAATGCTAACAAGGTAAGCTTTCCTCCTATATAGCTTAGCCAGCCCTGAATGTTACATTATTATAACTGGAAAACGGATGTTACAGATGTTAAAAGTACAGATTTAGGAGAAACAGTAGATATTTGGAAATTATGAATTCCTGATGTGAGAGACATAGATCGGTAAATTAGAACATCTCGTCAATGTTTTCAGAACATTCGATGAGGCTTAAGCGGGGGTAAAGTTGATTTTAGAGAAATTTAAAATTTGAATTTTAGTGAATTTTAGGGATGTTCGAAACTATTTTGGAGTTGATGTTTAATGGACGATGCCAAACCGACAGCTAACCAAAGCTACACCCAACGTTTTCTTTCCCAACTCCTTTCAATTTGATCTACTAGCTGCCGAACTATACTGATCCTCTTATATTGCTCATAGTCCTGTCTTTGATTACACTTCAAGACTTTTATTATGAATTTTCTAAAGAATATTTTTACAAGTGTCCTATAACACCGCAAATAAAAATAGCTTGTCTAGCCGAGGCAGGAAAAAGAAAATAACTGCAATTTAGAAAGCAAAAGAAATTCATCAGTTTTTTTAATAAATTTGGAGCAATATAGCTAATTGCAGAAATTATATTTCATACGAAGAAAAGCATAGGAAAAAGATGCATTTAAAACTCTAACAAGGAAATAATAATAATAATAAGAATAATAATAATAATAATAAGAATAATAATAAGAATAATAATAATAACGGCTTTATTTAGGTGTTAAGTTTTCTCGCTGGCCAAAAGCCTACTTATTGGGGACACCATCTTTACCACTCTAAGGTGGACGGAGACCTTTCACATAAAAGACACAAACACATAAAAATAGATATGTCTCCGACGGCCCACGGTTTAACGTCCTTATCCGCGAAAACATGAAAGTCTAACCATTTGCAGATGTTAGAGCAAAGGCAGCACCTTCTCTTCGATTATTTTGAGACCCTGAGTGTTGGTCCGCCGGGAATTGAACCAGAGCCTCCCGCACGATAGACTGGCACCTTACCAACTTGACTAACCAGACGGCCATAAGAATAACTCGCATTTAACATAATAAATGAATTTAAGCCTAGCTTCGCGTAATCTCCCTCGCAGCCGTTATTGGGATCCTAGGGTCGACAATAATAAGGGCTGCCAAGGAGACCAAGCTGCGCGGTTCATGATTTTTTTTTTCACAGAATTTGATATAGTGATATCCTTGTCAAACAATAAGATGCAGCTATATAACTGAAAGACAACAATGAAATTTATAAACAATGATAAAAATAATTTTATACAGCTGATACTGAGCCGTGTCATTTTAAAACTTGAATATTATTGAATTGCAGAACTAGAGTTTTTCATCGCAATGGAACCTTCATCAAAGGACTATACTGTGCTAACGCTTGGAATTCCTGGCCAGAAAGAGTTGTAGGCGTTTGTTTCCTTCCCTGGAACCAGATTCTAAGCTAATAAAGTCTCTAGATTGTGAAGTTGGCACGCACTTCTCACAGAAAGGAAAGAACGTTGGTTCTTTAGCGTTGTCACATTAACCAGAATTAAGAGACACTTAAGCATGTTTAGTATGGAAATGGTTGTGTACATGGAATGTTTTAAAAGAAGTTTATTGTTTGACGTAAATGGTAGCCTTGACCAGAAAGTAATGTAAGTCGTATCTGGACTATAGATTAACGATTATGGTTTCAGACGTTCTAATATGGATCACAAATGACGAGCAATGAAAACATTTCGGACAAAAGGGAGATAATTTATCTTTATTGTTTTAAGGACTCAGTTTTGGTAGAAAAAAGTGAATTGCTGGCAGCGTAAAATTTAATCTGCTCGGCAAAAAGTTAATAACAAGTTGGAGTTGACAGTTGTAGATTTTTTGACATGGTAGTTCTCATCGGTGATACTTTTAATCGCTGCATGCATTATTCTCTCTGCAGTACCTATTATGCAGTTTTGACAAGTTAATGTTGTTTCGATTACGTAAACATTTTTAGAATTTATCCAAAACGACTGAATTTTCATTAACGCCAGCCTGAGGGTCCAGTTGTTCAAAGAGCAATTTCTGTTAATCTATGCTCGTGTCTCACCTTTTATAAACTGATCTTTAGCTGGAAAACTTGTGTTGTTTACGAATCTTAATACTGCTTTTATGCAACTTAAACTTATACTTGTGAAACAAACTGCACACGGAATTTTTGTTTTAATCCAGGGCAAAGCGGAGCCAAAATAGCACCGAGGTTCTGTTGCTATTCCTTAATTTTATATATCATTTACAGGTGGCTTTTTTTGTATGTATAAAATGTCCTTATCCTTCTATTGGTGAGGGCAAAAAAAAGTCGATTACAATTTTTTTTTACGGTGTAATTTGTTTTAAGGGCCGGTTTCTTACTTTTAAATTATGCTTTTGACGTCACAGACCAGAAAATAATTTGGTAGTTACCAGTCCCCCATCGTTTGGCCAAGGTGAATCCGTAAGTAATTTTTCAAAACATGAAACTCTAATTACACTATGAAGAAAAATCTTAATCGAATTTTTCTTCATTAGTGTAATCACCATTTGAAGGTAAGGACATTTTATACATACAAAAACCCCACAAATTATATATACACTTCAGAATTGTGTGATAAGGTTTTAGTGTATTGAACTTGGTAACCTGCTTTGTCATGTTTCTGTTTATTGCTTGAACTCTTATATGCGTGTTTGTAAACAGTTTCTTAATCCAATGTCTATACACATTGATATTATTAACATTTTTAAGGTACTAGGTGATGACTTACAAGTATTCTAAAATCAACAAATAAAATTAGTCAGCCATAACAATCAAAAACATGTTCTTCTCTAAATCAAAAAAGGTGTAACTTTAGAACGTGTAAATTGTAACAGATATTTTTTTAGTTGGAGCCGTTAGTATTACATCTTCTTCTTCAACGATGACAGGACGTATATTTTGGTATTAATGTCATCGTTAAAAGCTCGTGTATTAGAATTAAGATCGATTATTTGTTCAATTTCTATTCCCCTCAAATTTTGGTAAAATTCAGTTGAATTTTTTCCGCCCAAGAATTTCTAGATATTAAAAGGTAAAGCTAGACCCTTTATGACCCCAGTGACTCATTGGCCCGACACTTGTCTTCGGTTTCTGCAGTGTTTTGCAGGTGAGAGTCTTTGACTCGTTCGGACGGGACACCAGTCCATCGCAGGATCCATCTCAATAGTCCGCGACCTTGTAAGATTGTACATTGGGTGTGTTTTCTAGTGATCAAAAGTTTTTTTCACCAGCTCTGGCAATTAAAGCTATCACAGCACAAATGTTCTTGTAGCTAACGTGAAGCCACGATAATGGGCACTGTGACTACGCATTATTTAAGGAGAAAAGCCCGCTACCAACGTGGCCATAGTGCCCATTACCGTGACTTCAAGTTCGCTACTAGCACTTTTATGCTATCTATACTTGACCTTGATCTATATTGCCACATCCCAGAACCACTGCGTTTTTACTTCATCTAAAGCTATCACACACCACTTGTTGTGACGTTATGGAGACAACTGAGTAGAATCAGTTCCCCTATATGGGAAATACACCAATCATCATTGGTTTGCTCCCCTGAAATACTCTTTCTCGTATGCGTGGAAAGTTGAGTCAGCTTTGGCAGAGAAGATTACACGTAGTTTTATGTTCAAATCTCGGCACTGTGCCGGGGATCGAACTGGGGACCTTGTGGTTGAAAGGCAGAGGTCTTACCAACTGCGCCACCGTTCAGTTTTCAGGTACTACTGCCATGCTCAGGTATTATTGCATACTTTGTCAGCGGTTTTTCATTGAGTTTATACTCTTGGGTGTCAAATATATGAGATTGGAAAAAGCGATGGATTACAAAACATTTTTGAAACTAATTAGCGTGGGGAATAAGATAAGAAAACAATTGCTTCTTGCGGCTACAAAATGTTAGAAACTTGAGAGTAGTAAAATATTAATGAGATTTTTGTTTTCCGTAGCTGCTTAAATGTATTCTCTTTCTTCAATAATTTTCAAATTAGCAGTAAAAACCAAAGCATCAAGGAGGCAAACTTATGTCTTGAAACCGAAACCAATGTGGGGCCAGCATATGTAACTCCATTTCTGACAGATTCGAATTCTGACAATACTACGGAATTTAGTGGTAGCCCGGATTATCAATGTTGTTCATAACTTAGTTATCTCGGCCCCACCATTGTGTGGGTGACAAGTCTGTTAATCAGTTTTTTCTTAGTTGTTCTTTGTTAGTACACACATTGTGTATCGAAATTAATTTGCCAAGATAAAAATTGTGTTGAATCAAAAAACAAAAAAAGATTCTGCACAACATCTCAAAAGTTGCAAAGAAGCCAACCTGCCTTTCGTTTAGTGGGCTGATGTAAACTTGCTACAGTCGGTCAATATAGGGACGGACGTGAAGATGGAGGTTTTTTGCTCACAGGATTAATTTTTTAGGTCATTGTATGTGCAAATGTGTTTTTGTAAAAGCCTTGAAATTGTTTTTGTTTGGTTTGGTTTGCAAAACATTTGCTTTCCCTTATCAAACTTTTAATGGCGCGTCCCTTAGTTTTTAAAAATGGTATATAGATATCTGAACAAACATAACTTGAATGCTTCTGAAAATGAATAGCAAAAAAAGTTATTGTTCATCAGTAGGATACCTAAACTATGTGCAATGCTAAATCGTTTTCGGCACCATGAATTCCTGTACCAATTTAGGTGGAGCCACCCACTAAGTGAGCACAGTAACTGAGAAACGTTAGTAAAGTAAGGAAAACCAATAGATAAAATCTCAAAAACCAGCATAAAGCAACAAGCGCGTGCATGAAAAACAACTTAAAAATCAAATAGAGCGCGCTAACATAACACACACCCTGCAAGCACAAATGTACCCATAATAAAGGCTCTTTACTTTAGTGTGCATAACATACAAATTTAACTTTTAAAAGAAAAGGATCCATTGTGTCAATAATTCCCCAAACAATTCAGGGTGGATTTCAAAATAACTGGCTTTCAAGTATAGATAGCACAAACGTGCTAGTAGCTAGCGGGCTTTATCCCTTTAAACTTTAAGTTTAGTTCATCTTTATAGCCACATCCCACAAGCATTGCGCTTTTACCATTACTTATGTTCGTTTTGTTAACCGAAACCTCTGCGCTAGCTTATGCCATGCTCATGAGGCCTAGAAATCTCAAAACGGCTGCTAACAAGATCTAGCGAAGGCAGCTAGCTCGCTCAGGAGTAAGCTCTGGCATTCTACTATGCGAAACAGTTGTCCATGGCTGCTAGCAATCAGACTCACTAATTTTTATGGTAGTTTAAAGGGGTAAAGCCCGCTACCAACTTGGCCATAGTGGCTTCAAGTTAGCTACTAGCACGTTACTTGAGCTCACCTTTACTGCCACACCCACATGCATTGCGCTTTTACCATAACTGGCTTTCATTTTAAACTGATTTTTGTTTTTCGCTATCCTCATTTGGTGTAATATACTGTTTCGATTGCTGACGCTGCAGACTGGAACTTCCGGTACGGTCTGTCTCTGGGTTGTATATATTATGGGCTATTGCATTTATGCAAATTTCCTTGCCGGCGAAGCATTAACTGCGCTTCGAAGTTGGAGATTATTTTGTTGTGTCAAATTGTCGGCTAACCAAATAGAAGAACTGTTGTTTTTAGTCTCCGAAAATCGTCAAATGACTTAATGGTAAAGTGTCAGAGAGCTCGTATTTCAGGTAAGATTAGTTTGAACTATGTTTTAGACTTATAATTCAGTAGTTTTCGCACGGCTCGATCGAATCGATTTATCGAACCTTCGTTGTTTATGGTTTAAAAAAAATTCGCGTCGTTATGATAAAGATGCAGCATTGCAGTTCTGTATCGTCAAAGATGTTTATTAGGGATAGAAGTGCAGATGTACACGGTTTGGAGCAAGCTTGCTTCATTGCACCAGTGGCATCTGATGAATTTAAATATAATTGAAAAAATGTTTTCAAAGGATGTTTGTTTATATGTGTAGCAGTATCTCATGATATATTTTTTGCTCATTGTTTACTTTTCAAGTCCTCCTAGTTTAAATACCAGGTTTGCTGCTTTCGCACTCTGGGAAAAAAGGCATCGCTCCACAGATATAAACTTGTTCGTTTCGTTCTTGAAGATTTGATCTTTTCAAGTGCAGATGATTACTGTTAAGATATTGTTGTCGATTTCAACAGTGCATCCGAGCGCACAATTAAATTGCTTCGAAAGCGAAAGATTTTGCCTGTAACTAATTCATAGGAAATCTCATTTCCCTTCAGGGCTCGAAAATCACTCTTTATTTTTCTTGTCATTTTAAATACTACTTTTAAGTTTTAGAACTAAGGATACGTGAAATCACTAACTTTAATAGTTCTTATTTTTGACAGAAAGCAGAACTTCTGTCAGAACCTGACTTCCATTTTGTGTAGAGTGATTATCAACGAAAACTTTTAAAGTCTTCGATATTTTCCACTCTGAGCTTGAGGCAAACTGCGAGTCGTTTGGAAAAATGAGCTCTACTTCGGACTCCATGGAAGTTGCGGCTCCGGTGAATAGCAACTTCAAGTGCAGCAATTTTCAAATCGATAAGAAAATAGGCCGTGGACAGTTCAGTGTGGTGTACAAAGCCAGAAGCTTGACTCACAACAGTATTGTTGCTCTGAAGAAAGTTCAGGTGAGATATCTCATGTCAAACATGTAATAATTATATATGCACATAGCATATTGTTTTGTCGATAAGGTATTCCCAAAATAGGAACTTATCCTTGGTCGGTGAGCTCCCAACAGATCTTAGAAGCTGTACGTACGTATAAAGCGGTAACTACTTAATGACCGCGTAAAGATGGATGGGAGAGAAGAAGATACGATCGAACGATATTCAAATGTCGGCAATGCCAGGGATTTAACCTGGAACCTGCCGCAAACACTCCACCATTTAATAGGTGGACTGCCTTACATATAAATCGAGTCAATGTTCTTCCATGGTCATTTTCTCACTATGCTTTTTGACCCCTCTATTGAGCTAGAAAAACAGTCAAATATTTATTTCTTTAACGTACAGAAGTTTTGTAAACGTATATAATTTAGTACTTACAATGCATTTTAGCAGCTGATTTTACTTCCTACAACTTGTAAATACAGTCGTCTCAGACGAAACAATATGTTATCGAATTCCAACTAAGTTTTTGGTTTTACGAAATATCCAATACTAATAGCAATAGGTAAAAATTCTTTTTTCAAATGTATCAAAAAAACGAACGTTTTCGAACCATTTAGCTCATCATCAGAGATAAAACTGGTCTGACCACTGCTCTCTGATGTTTATATGGTTTCTATACCCTTAGGGAAAAGGGCGAGTTCAGAAGACTGGACTTTCTAGGATAATATTCCAGTTGGGTTTATTAACTATTAATTTATAACGCTCGACTGATTCTATTCTTCAACCAATGTTAAGTCGTTGAGATATTGTTAAAATTTTCCATTCAAAATTATCCAGTGGCATAGCCAGCCATTAGGCCTCTAGGCCCAGTCCAACAATTTTTTTTCACAAGGAAAAAATAATGAGTAAAAATTTTTAGTCTAGAGCTGCATTATATTAATTTACTAGCCTTCACCAAGTCTTTGAATGATTTTGTTTTAGATTTTTGAGATGATGGATGCCAAAGCAAGGCAAGACTGCATCAAGGAAATAGATTTGCTAAAGGTTTGTATGTTATTGTAGTAATTAATATTAGAGAAATAATTTATTTACAAATTGCCACTGGATCATACTCAAGTATTATATAAATTTCATAAATGTGTAGAAAAAGAACAGAAATGTTAAATAAAATAGTTTTAACTAGTTATTTCTAATAGAAAGTGAGTGTAATTACACTATTTTGTTATAATGACAATACTGTTCTGTTTTCAACATTTAATGTATTTGTACTGTTATTGTAAGGGGAGAAGAGTAAATTAATGTGAGAGTAAACACACTTTATAGCTAGAGTGGTTTTCACTAACCCTTGAAATACACTTTAGCATATTACATTTTATCATACTCCATTTGAACTGCTGATTGCATGAATCGTGTGTAACAAAATGCTAGTGACATCTTGAAACAACTCTCGATACAGTATGGACTTGAATCGCTGATCGTATGTATCGCATGTTTGTTGCAGCCTGTAGAACATTTGTACTCAGTTGTTTCCATCCTTCTCTGTTTATATTAATTATTTTTCAGTTGCACCTTCATTTCAAACTGTCGCCTTGTTTCCTTATCCTTTAATTTCCATTCTTTTATCTTCTTTTCGCCTCTCTGCCTTTTCTTTTTCTTTAGGTTTGTCACATTTAGATCTGCCCTCAGTAGGTGGTGTTATGTTAAACTTACCTCTTCTGGGATAACCTTACAGTCTCTTGCCCATATCCCTTGCCTTCTTAATAGCAGTATAAATTAAATCAATTTGTGTTTCTGCTTCTCTACTCTTGTATGTAATTTTCTTTTCCCTGTCCTTTTTTAAACGTCATATTTATCACTCTCAGCTCTTTACTTTGGCATAGTTCCAGTATCCTTTCTCCTTCCTGCATGATTCTTACACCAAATCCATGTGCAACTATAACTTCTTCAAAACCTCTTCTATTCTCACCAATATGATCATTTAGGTCAAGCAGTACCTCAGATTCTGTCACTGTTGTCACATCATCCAGCACACCCCAGAAAGCTTCCTTTTCTGCTTCTGGCCTACCTACTTGTGGTGCATACACTGATAATATGTTCCAAACGTTCTTTCCCATGACAATCTTTTTCTTCATTATTCGTTAGTTTATCCTTTCTACCTGTATCACATCTTCCACCAGATCTTCTTGTGTCAGTATTCCCAAACCTCCTCTTTTCTTCTTTTCTCCTGACCACCAGAGTTTGTAGCACTCCTCTTTGCAGCCAAACATTTTGCATCCTTCTCCTTTGTATTGTACTTCTTGTACGCAACAGATGCCCACCTTTCTCCTTGCCAGCATCTCCACAACTTCTCTACTCCTCCCCACCATCGACCCAACATTCATTGTACTTACTTCCAGCTCTTCTCCTTCTCTTTTGTCATATTTAGATGTATTTAACCCAGTGATTCTTCACACCCTCTGCCCACTTAAGGGCTGCTGGGGACTGGGGACCATTTTGTTGTTTTCAGTCATCATTTGTGGTTGAGGCAGAAATTTTGCAACTTTTATGCCATTGGTTACACCAACCACAGGTATCGACAGTGGGCATGGCCTTTGCTTGTATAAGGCATAACCTGCAAGGTAGCAGGTGGTTTGGATTTAAAGTTTTTCTTCTACTAGCCTTTGCCTGATTAGGCATACACTACAAGGCAACAGGGACCCTAGACAGGTACTACCACTCTGGGTCATAGTGGACCTGGAAGCAATGGCTGATTTAAGGGTAACTCTATTTTCCCTACAACTCTGACCTACTAAGCTATCTAAAAAACAACTAAGAAAAATACTAAAAATTAAAATTATAATAAATATAAGTATATGAATCAATTAATTAAATAACGAGTAAAATAAATAAGATTCCTAACCTAATTATAATTAAAAATATATTTATATACAGTTACTCTAGATTCTTACTAGAAATAATGCAAGATTCTTTGTGGAAATCAATGTTGTGCTGTAAAGTTCTATTTTTTTTAAGAATTGATTTAAATATATTAAGATTCTGCACTTCCTTTAAGGCATCTGGAATAGAATACAAGGACAGAGTTCCTCTGTATCTTAGTGAAGTTCTACCAGTCCTATGTCTAAGTTGAAACAAGGGACATTATACTTAATACTATTACGTAAATTGTATCCATGACAACTAATAATATCAAAAAGCTTAATAGTATCCTTTGGTAATTCAGAATTATGTACCTTATACATAAATAATAGTAACTTTCTCTTATACATGACATTAATTGAATCCCGGCTAGCTAAAGGTTTCTTGATCACTTTCATCAGATAGCCTATAAATGATCTTAGCTACTCTAGCATGGATATGTTCCACTTCATTCAGTAATGAGGGTATGGAGGTACCCCAAACTAAATTGCAATAAATAACAATAGGAATAATGCTATTAAAATAGGTTGTAATGTGTCTTTAGATAGATACTTAAGCCTTTTTAGTTGATTTTCTTTCTGACCAAATGATTTACAAATTACTTCAATTTGGCTGTGACAAAATAATTGGTTGTCTATTGTAATGCCTAAACACTTAGTTTTATTGACAAATTTCAAAACTTTATTTCTAAGCATAACTGGTTTAAATGGGCCACAAACGTTTCTATGAGTCATAATCATACGTTCTGATTTTCCTGAATGTATCCTCAGTTTGTTAGTTCTGCACCATTGGATGATACGTAAGAGAGCTTTATTTAACTTGTCAATAACCTCTTCCACATCGTCCCCAACCACAAAAAGTGTTGTATCATCAGCATACATGGCCAGTTCCCCTTCAGCAATGGCTTCTGGAAGGTTATTTACATAATAGGAAAAGAATCTTGGGCCCAGCAACAACTCACAGCCTTTGTCTATAGGTACACCCATTTACAATGGCAAACTGCTTAATTCAGTTTGCTAAATAGCTAGTCATCCAATTCAGAAGGTCTCCAGTTATGCCAATGGCTTGCAATTTATTTAACAATTTAGAGTGAGATACTGTCAAAAACCTTCTGAAAATCAATATATACACAACTCCAACTACTTGTCTGTTATCAAGGGCTTGCTTTCAAGTTTCAATCAAATAAACCAGAAGACTTTCGGTTGACCTGCCATGTCGAAAGCCTCATTGGTTGTTGCTCAGGAGTCCTGTGTCTGAGATGAAGTTGTCCGGGCCTTTGCATACAGTGGCTTCTAGAATCTTACAGGGGACGCTTAACATCTGTAGAAGACGGTAATTTCCTCTATCAGAGGTGTCACCCTTATAGATATGGTGTGCATTCTTGATATCTTCCATTGAGTAGGAACAGTGGATTTGTTCAGACTGCCCTTAATTACTGTGTACAATCCTTGTGTAGCTGCTTCACCTAAAAGGCGAAGATCTCTAGGTGTTATAGAGTCAGGACTGGAGGTCTTGCTTGGATTAATAGTGCTAAGACGTTTTTGTAGTGTATCACCATCAAGTGGCACTTGTGAAATTGTAAGTGAGATTTTATATATATGTGATGTATCAGAAAAACCCTCTACAGGTTTGATTTTGGAGGCAAGGGTTGGTCCTATTGCTATGAAATAATCATTCATAGCCTCAGCTTTGATGGAATCATCAAGGATAGAGGTGTTTTGATCATCCTTGATAAGACCAATTGAAGATTGCTTCTTTTTATTTGTTAATTTCCCAACAAGTCTCCAGAAGTCTTTACTGGATTTTGTGTTTGCAAATTGTTCTTTCCAGTAATTGGCTTCAGCAGTTCTCAGCTGGAGGCTAGTAACTTTGTTTCTTAGTGTTTTATATTCATCCCATGATGCCTTAGATCCTGAACATTTGCTTTACATGCTTAAGGGCATTAAATCTCCTGTTCATAATTTTCCTTATTATATGTGAATTCATCCATAGCAAGCTTTTGAAACAGATTTTGACTTTTCTTTCTATCAAGTGTTCATTCAATATGTTTTTATAGAGTGTTTCCCACGTCATACCATGTCAGCACAATGAAATTTTACCATACCTCACTACATATCTAGTATCCATCTGTGCGAAATATAAATGAACATCCAAACTTCCTTTTCCCACTAACTGATTATTTACATACAATGTTTACCCTTCTGTCTGAAATGGGTACTGCATGATTTCTAACTAGAAAATATATAAAACCACTATTAAGAATATACTTCTAAGTTTCTTAGTTATTGCATATACTTCTGTTGCAGCAATTGAATCATCCAAACGTCATTAAATATTTGGAATCATTTATTGAGAATAATGAGGTAAATTGTGGTAATTCTTCTTGTATAGTGTTTGTTTCTAGAATAATTTGTAAAATTTATGTTAATTTTTACTTAGTTATTCACTTAACAGGACATTTAGCAAAATTTTAAGGTGGGATCTCATGAATGGAACATAATGGTATTTTTAGCTTTCTCTTTTCTGTTGTTTTTGTTTTTCACATTTGCATGTACCTTTTATGAACATTCCCAAAATTCTGCATTCATTGAATTTCAACTTAAGGTGAAAAATCCTTTCAAAGTGAAATTATTTCAAGAAGTTCAAGTTCTGATAAGTTTACCATTATTTTTATTAATCTTGTGATTTGTTTATTACTGCCAACTTGGTTCTCCACACCTCACTGGTTTTCCATCACTTTATATCCATTAATGCACAATCCTAAGTGAAAAATTAACCACAAGACTCTTACACAAACAATAAGATAGATAGATACTGTAGATACTTTATTGTCAATATAAACACTAGCCATAAGGCTGAATTACGATATGACTTACAAATAATTTGTTTAAAAGTATGAAAATTAAAAATTAACATTATTTTTAAAAGATTAAAACCTTGCATAATATAATAAAAATCTAAGAATTATAAAGTTGGCTCGATCATTAAAAAACTCTTTTTAAAATGGTCTGTTTGACAGAGCGGAGCAACATATTTACGTTTGTTTCTAAGATTGTACATGTGTGTACTATACCTGCCAACTCTCATGCCTTAGGCGTGAGTCTCACACCTGCGGGTTGAAAACTTCAATGTCACACCAACTCACGCTTGTGGTCCAAATTCTCACGCCTGATTGATTAATTAATGCAAGATGTTGTCGCCTTACTTAACACAATTTCCAAAAATATGTAAACTCAGACCGATACGATGTAAGAAGTGAAAACTCTGTGTAAAATTAATAAATGATATTTTCCTTACAATCTCTGATTTTTGAAGTGAAAAGCACTGGAAGCGAGGTCGCACTTATACACATTCTAAGAGTGGGACTGGGAAATCTCATGGCTGTTTCCACTTCTGCTACAGTATGCAAATTTGGTCAAGCTAAACCTTAAGGTCATTAAGGTCACTCATAAGGTGGGAAACTATGTGCTAACTATGTTTTACTCAGAGTTTTTGCACAAAATCATGTGACTTCGTTTGCTTGCGGGAGTTACCAAGATTCGCAAGTTGTTACTGTCGTAAGCACTGCAAATTTTGGAGAGTTAGATTGTGTGATAAAGGTATTTTACCATTAACGTTACGTCGAACGTATTTGTTCTGTGCCATTTCCTTTATACCACTATATGTATTCAAAAGAATATATATCATGAGCAGTTAGAGTAAAGCTTTATGGCCATCATCACAGTTGCCTTTAAGAAATTAGCCATGTCAGTCCAAAACATTTCGATCTTAGTGTTATAGCTGCACTGATGTTATTAACTAATTCAACTAACATGTTTGCCCCAGGCCATGTAGCTAAAGCATTTTCTTGATAATTTCGTTTTTGGAAGACTTCCAACATCTTCAGAAGTTTTCGGACGTTTTTCGGAATCTTCGGAAATGTTCGTGTCGTCTTCGCAAAATCCCAGCAGTCCCAGGATAAAAATCTCACACCTTTAACTCAGACAAAGTTGGCAGGTATAGTGTACTCCTCTCTGGCAAGAGTTTAAGTAATTTGTGGTGGGGATCTTTAACAATGTTGTTGAATAGCTTTGTGATGAGCAATTCTCTCCTTTCTCTTAGAGTGAATTCAGTTGGTATAGCTTTCTCAATGAAAAAGTTTATTTATTAACTGCTATTTACACCGTAGCTGCTTAAGCTGGTATTGAAAACGTTTTAATTGTACATTTTGTGCTTAGTTACATATTGTCTTAGAACTGGCTGATGCTGGGGATTTGTCAAGAATGATCAAGGTTGGTGACTTAAGTTCTTTACTAAATTGTAAGTAAAACATAATCTTTATATAGTTTGTAAAGGTAAATGCTGCAAAAATATGAACACAAAAAGTATTTTGATACAGAATAAAGCACATTTCAACGGGTTGACAAATCATCAATGAAAATAGTTGACTGTCTTTGTGCTATTGGATTCTTCCTCTAGTAGGTAATTATAACATTATTCACCTCGGTGCTGCTCAAAATAAAAACATCACCTGAAGACCATTAGTTTTAAGTTCAGGCATTATAGATGATATAAACACAAGTTTTTAAAATCTCTGCCTTCTACCCACAAGGTCCAGGTATGATTCCCAGCTCTGCCATTATTTAAATTGTTATGTGATCTTCTTTTCTGCGGAAGCTGGCTCAGCTTTTCACTCTTACGAGGTCAGTAAATGGGTATCAACATGTGCTGGGAACTTACCTTCAATTGACTAGTGTCCCATCCAGGGGGAGACAATATAATTATTATATTGGTTCTCATCTACTTAGAAATTACAAGCTGGAAAAACAAAAGCACCAGCTCTAATGAGCTGCTAGGCTCAGAAAAGGATTTAATTTATCGTAAATGATATCATTATGATCATCATAATTATTTAACATGCTTGTTCTATACTCAGATTAGGTTGCACAGCTTTGAGTTGACTGTTCAAAGCTTGTTTCTCCAAGCATTCATTTCCAGCGGGGCAACATTCGTCATGTTGCACTTTCTGATGTCCTCTTTCTGATATAGTTATCATAATTTTATATTGTATTGCATTCATTTGATACATATTTTTTGTACTTCTATGATAAAAAAGCATTTCAAGAAACAGAAAAGACTAATCCCAGAGAGAACAATATGGTAAGGCTGACATTTTAATTGTATCTTTAAGAACGCAATATATAAGTAAAGGAGTCTTCTTTTGTGACAGTAAAGTTTTTAGAGGATGAATAGACTACGAGTCAATGGCCTTTGTAGACAAAAGCAGAATTAGCCATATTCTACTGTGAGTCCATGATGCAGAGATGTGGACTTCTTTTACTCTTTTTGCTAAAATACTCAGGGATTATTATAGTACACTTATAGTAGAATACTGCCAATTTGAAAATTGGCAATTCCATTATCATCATCTTCATTATTTGACTTACTTCGAGATCATGGTTGCTACAACTTGATCCCATCCTAGATCAGTCCACAACATCTCACAACACAAAATCAAAGAGGTTATTCACATCCTTTGGGAAAAGCCATCACTCAGTCAACAATTTATGCATGCCAACCTAAAACTATCACTTTAATCCTCCATTGTACTAAATGTCCTTTATTTATTTATTTATTTATTGTCTTTTTTTCAAGGTTTGCAGTCTTGATTTTATTCTAATATATTCTATTGTAATTACACTTAGAACCCATTTGTATGCTATTAGCAATACTTGATTCTGTTACTCTGAAGGCATGAGACATGCCCAAACATGTCAATCTCAATAAATACATTGTGTATCTTTATCAAATTTTTAATGTACTTACTGCTTCTCTGTCTGTATTTCCTTACCATAGACCTCCAGAATAATAATTATGAGGTATATTGTCTTCCAAACTTGTTGCATTAAGCCAGTTTGCTTGTAAATAAAAGTTTCATCAATTTTTAATTTGTAAACCCTTTTGTTAGGAAATACTTTGTTCAACTGACTGCTGCATTAGAACACATGCATTCCAGACGAGTTATGCATAGAGGTTTGTTCTCAATCAACTATAATTTCTTAATTGTTCATCCTTACATATGAATAATTTATGAAATATCATAATTGCTTTTTTGAGTTTTACAATTATTTATAAGTTTGTGTTACAATCAAATTTAAGCAACTATATCTTAAACTTTATTTCTGTGATTACTTAAATTGAGTTTTCTCAAAATTTTACCTTTTGAATCCCCTGTAATTTTATAGTGATTTTATGTTTGAAACTCTTTTGTAAACAAGTTAATATGTAAAGATGCAAAAAAAACTTTAAATGTTTTGATTCATTTTAATGTCAGCTGTTATTTTGCTTGAAAAAAATGTATTCTGTAAGGACTCAGCTGCAGTTGGTCAGTGTACTGTAGCAAGTGTATTTTGTGAGTACTTAAAAGTACAGCTCACAAAATTCAAAGAGTTTTTTCGCTTTTCAGATATCAAGCCAGCAAATGTTTTTATTACAGCCTCAGGAGTGGTCAAACTGGGTGATTTGGGACTGGGTAGATATTTTAGCTCTAAAACAACAGCAGCACATTCTCTAGGTAAGATCCAACAATTTGACATGCTTTACAACCTCTTTTTGTGGTTTATTGTATACAACGGGAGGATGGGGGGGGGAAATGCTGGTGTCCTCCTGGTAAGATGATAAGCTCTTTTCAAATCTCTGACTGTTTTTGAATTTACATTGGATAATTTTACCTAGTTTACGTTAATTGATAAATGCCTTTGTCTTCCCAGTTACGCCATCATTATACCACCATTATATTGCTGTTGTCTAAGAACTTTATCATTATCACAGGGTCCATGCAGGTCCTTAAATCCTTGAAAAGTGCTTGAATTGAAAAGGTATTTTCAAGGGCACTTGAAACTCCTTGAAATTCG
>JANCMA020503743.1:0-10466 GCA_024336925.2 Zoanthus solanderi | reverse complement strand
TTAAATAACGATACAAGCTGGATTTCATTTGTTGACCATATTCTTTTTTTTATTAATCTTGCTCCGTTAACCACCGTGACTTGATGCGAACTTCTTAATTAATTCGTTGAACTGAAAAACAAAACACTGTCACCAGAGCTAGTAGATTTTGTAGAATATAATGCATATAGTAGGTATAGTATAGAAAAAAACCTCACCTAAGATAACCGAGGTGAGCGATTTTCCCCTTAGTATTAGTGACAGTCCATTATTTGGCAAAAACAATGTTCTCACACCATCTAAACTGAACAATTTTTTTAATACCCCGACAAAAAGCTTTCCTAAAATTTTGATTGGAGGTAAACAATGCGAGCAGCCAATAACAAAGACCGTACATGATATTTCAAACAGATATGGCAAACACAATCATGTTAATTGTTTGACATTTTTGACGAAGCTGCTGTAATGGGAAATTTTGCAATTCTGAAATGATGAATTGCAAATGGAACATGTGCTTTTTATTGTTTGACGAGGTGTGTAATTTTGTGTGAGCAGGTGATCCATTTATTGCTCTTCTCAGAATAATCTTGCATGAGCGATGGTGAGCGAGAGCAGCTTGAAGCTTTAGATAACATATTATAAATGTGCGTATTCCACAAAGTGGGCTTGCTCTGAAATGTTATGCCAAGTAGTTTGCGAGACTCTTTCCTCTTGATATCCCGTAATGGCAGTGGCTTAGGCTTCAATGTCTTGCCATGAATAACCATCTCCCATGTCTTTTCGGGTTGAGGATAACATTATTTTTTTGCCCCATTCTTGGATGTTATTTACCTCCAAAAAGCAGAATCATTACCATTTCTTACAGGGGCCATCACTATAATGTTGTCCGCATACTTCGCTAACAAGTTGTTCTTTTCATCGGCTTCACAAATGTCATTTACCATCAGTGAGAACAATATTGGACCTAATACCGTACCCTGAGGTACACCTCTATTGATGCTTAACTAGTTGGTAGTAAAACCATCCATCACGACCCTCTGTTTACGATCGCTCAAAAAGCTTATCATCCACTTGATAATATAGGGGTTGAGCTTGGTAGCTTTGAGCTTCTCACTGATAATCCTGTATGAAATGGTGTCAAACGCTTTTATTACTGAAATCAAACAACAACACTCGCACATGGTCTGCCTCTGCATCTAAAGCTTTAAGCCAGTAGTGCTGACATTTTAAAAAAGCCATTGTTGTATTACAACCATCCTTATAATTATGCAAATTGGTTGTCATTAATGATGGATTTAAATATGCTAGACATCTCTTGCTTTAAGACAAGTCTCTCAAAAAGTCTCATTATGTTATTAGTAAGTGATATCGGATGTATGCACATGATGAAATGATGAAGGCTGACACTGATGAGCCAACAGTGTGGTATCAGTGGGAATGGACCATGCAGATATTGTCAGAGAGAGGAAAGAAATCCAAGAGGAAGATAGCCAAAATGCAAAAGGTTTTTAAGGAAGGTAGAGTAGAATTAGCACTGGAAGAGAAACTACCCAAATTCCTAGAGGATTTGTTTGTTAAGAGGATGCAAGCAAAATACTTTGAAGAAAGGATCCATACATTGCCAAGTAATGCTGCAGTTCCTCAGGTTGCCTTTGCTGAGAACTATACTTGCAAATACCAGAACAAAATTCAGTCTGGACACTGGAGTCAACAGCAAGTGACTGTCTTCACCAGAGCAATTTGGGCAAAGGATGCTGGAAATAAAATAAGATGTGACTCACAGGTCATAGTTTCTGATGAGCTGGTGCATGGAAAGAAGTCTCTGGCAGTGCTCATGGACAAACTAGTAACTTTTGTAAAACAGAAATACCCTCAAGCTAGCAAAGTGGAGACTTTTTCAGATGGACCAAGCTCACAGTAGAATAAGTTCATTGCACATTTTCTACACATACCGAGTTGATCTAACATGTCATTACTTTGCCACTTCTCATGGCAAGGGAGCACTAGATGGAATAGGTGGAACAGTAAAAAGAGTTGTGTGAAATGCTGTCTCAACAAGTTAGTGGCAGTAGGTGATGCAGAATCATTTGCTAAAGTTGCTACATGGTTTTGTAACGGAGTTAAAGTCACCTTTGTTATCTCCAAAGAAATAAATGCCAATGCAAAGTCTACTGATCTTGAGAGTTACTTTTGCTCTGCACCAGCGATCCATGGAATTGCAAAACTCCATTGTCTGAAGCACATTAATAATGGTCTTATTTGATGCTGCCTTTATTCATGGCACTGGAGTTGATAAGAGGGTAAGTACTGATCAAGAGAGTGATGTTTCTGATGATCCCATAAACATTGGTGAGCAAGACAAGGAAAGTGAAGAAGAAATTGAAGATGAAAGTGAAGATGAAATTAAAGAAGAGAGTGATAATGAAAATGAAATGACAGTAAGGAGGAAAGAGAAAATAAAAAAGCTAAACTATAATTTTTTTATGTCAGTAAACCAGTATAACAAAAACGTGATCATATTCAAAACCTAAGCTTTTCTCAAAAATTACACAAAAAATAGTTAATAAATTAAAATCTAACAAAGGTTAAAATAAATACAATATACACAACTTCCATATTTTTATAATAGTCTGGATTAATAGTTTGCAAACAGAACAAGTTGTGCATCTGTAACTAATGAAAACCTGTTTTGCTATGTTTTACAAACACAGACAATGAAAACATTGTTTTGTTATTACTCATTAAATCATTCCACAAGGAATGCTTGCAACAACATCTTAAGGATTATTTTTAGCTTTATCGCAATAGACGAGTTCTTTGCAGACTAACAGACTTAACTGTCTCCAACAAGAAGATTTCAATGGTTTAATCAAGCTATTCACTTTACAATGCCTTCAGCTCCAAATTTTAAAACCAATCCCCTATATAGGAGCAGTTATGACACTTTTGATAGTTCTATTGATGCAGTTTAAATCATATCATTGTTAATTCTGTTGCTTGATCAACTAAGCCCCAAACATATGCAATATCTTGAAATCTTCCCTAACTTTAAGACAAAGGTGCAATTATTAGTTATTCACAGGTAAATAATACATGACACTGTTTGAATTAAGACCAAATAAAAGACAAATTTTTGTTTGAAAAAGCAGTTTCTAGGTAAAACTTGCTGGCAGAATTTCACAGAAAAATGTTACTATTCAGGCTAACTTCTTGATAGTGACAGAACATGAATTAAGAGTCCAATAACAAATTTTATTTTTAATTGTTCTATGAAAACAAGTTTTTTTTGTTATGAGTTTACTTTCAACTGGTTAACATAAAAATCTCTAGTTTTTACTTCATTTATATTCAAAATTAAAACCAAGATAGCACATATAAAAAAATCTGCGGTAAGTTGCAAATTGTAATGGAAAATTAAGATTCTTCAATACAAAATATTGGTAACATATTCATCAATGTTTACAAATGATCATATGCTCTTAATGACAACTTGAAAAGGGTGTGTGACTTCATATGTGTAACATAGCATTACTTACTAAAAATAAAACCAGCAAAATTAAGCATATTATACAGATTTAGAAAGTTTCACAAACTAAAAAATATGTAAATAAAAAATTTATCTTGACTATCAAACTTATTCTGACTTATAATTTTAAACAGTTATATGCTTTTTATTATTAAAACTTTACTGTTTCTCTGCAAATTATTGCAAACAAAACTTCATTTACCAGTCAATGAAAACCAAGGGTCTGGGCAAGAAATACCTGAATCATATAAAAACAACCCCAAAATATAAATCAAAGTCGCTTACAAAATCAGATTCGAAATTATTAGGATTTATTTTTAACTTAAATTATTAGGATTTATTATTAACCTACGCCTTTGTAACTATTTGTTTTCAAAATAGCTTTAGAGGAAACATTGAATTCAATATAATATTGCATGTTAATCAGAATACTTAACTGTACATACAAAGTGACCATAGTATGATTGTTTGCATTGCAGAACAAGAAACTCCAGAGCCACAAAATGCACACATGAAATTTCATTGTCATGCAGAGAATCGAGAAAGATCATTTAGCTCTGAAACTATTTCCTGACAAACAGTATTAGATTTTGCATAATCTTGTTAGAATCACACTTTGACTTAAATATGCAATTAAACATTAAAACATTGCTGTAGATGGATTTATGTGAAAATCGTATGAGTAAGTAAAGGAAAAATTAATTTATTTTTTAATTCCTTCCTTTCGACTATCCGCACTACTGCTGTTGTTTCAACGACTCAAAAAAAAAAGTTCCAATAACATTTATTTAATCGGAGGATAAATTTTTTTAAAAACGATTTCAGAAGAGCCCCAGGGATTGCTAGAAACGGATGTGCTATACCGACTCTGGGGATAGGAAAAAAATCAACTGAAGCTCAGTATTTTTCAGTGCAGTTGTTTTCGCACGTTGAAACTTTATACGGATGAGCGAAGTGCGAGTCTTTAGGTCAGAGCCTTCAGGAGAAATTTTGCCTTTTCTGACACTGATGCAGTTAGTCAGCACGTTTCAGAGCAAGTAATCAAATACACGATGTCTTCCGACTCATGAAGTCGAAATTTAAAGTACAGGGAAAAATGAAACCGCAAACAGCTGAACCTTACTTTAAGCTCGACAGATTATGTATCAAACATTGGCGTTCACAAGAAATTGCTTATCACAATTGTCATTTCCTTCCTCAGAAAGCGAGAATTGTGGTCGGAAAGATAAAACAGGGCAGCTAATTTAAATTATCTTTCAAACATTTGAAGATGAAAAGAGAACCAAAAAATCCTGGAGCACTGACCAACCCTGAACACAAAATCCATTAAAATGAACAATTGTTATAGTAGGCCGGCGGTAAGATGTGAATATGAATGACAGTAAAAGAAAAATTATATAAGTGCAACAACACTCACAGAAACTATGAGCGTTCCAATTACATTTATTTCTTATTGTTCTGATAAAATGTTAGAATTTCCTTTCGTATAATATGATACCAATCCTTACGAGAGCAAAAACAGATTAAAATATGACCATCTTCCGGTAAAAGGACTTTCGAGAAGAGGGGAAAATTTCATCATCTTCGTTATTAAAAACGTTCGGCCTAAAATATTCTCCATACTTAAATAAAAACAAGGAAATGACTATCGATTTGGTTTGAACTAAAAGAAAGTGCAAGTTCTGATATTTTCATTAAACAAAAACCACAGGAAACGACAAAAGACATTATGGTCAAAGAAGAAATTCCAATATCTGAGAAGCCTGACGACTGAACAGCAAACCAGAAAAAGGTAGAGAAGTTTTCAGCACGAAAAAATGTATAAGATATTTTCCATGTTACAATAGTTTTCCTACACAAGAATAAATTAGAGCAAATGAAACTTCAATCGCATCAAAACTGGATTTGAATGTTGCTAAGTGTGTGGACAGTCATTTCTGCTCAGTCCATGTTTGTGGTTTGGGACGAAAAACGCCACAAAACAAGATCATATACTTCGATACACGAAATCTTTCCATAGATTACCTAAACATTTTATTGGCTTCTGAATCGATAGAATATTTTCAAAAACGAACGATTATAAAGCAAACAACCAGCGCATTAAGTAACTTACATTTACAACGTCAAAAACCTCTACTGAATGTTTTCCTCGTATGCCTTCAATAACACCTTCCGTGTATTTGACTTACCTAAAAGAAGTAGCTTTACTTCTCTCGCCGCTCTTTCGCCGTCTGCTCGGAGATTTTTATCGATCATTTTGCTCCTTTCAGCAGCGGCCTTGTCTTCGGCACTGATGGTACAACCCATGACTGTTAAAAGTTCACACACCAAAATATTTTTCTATGAAGCTTTGTAAAGCCTCAAAGCGTGAGCTTTGAAACGGCAATCTTGCAGTAATCTTTCGTTAAAAAATTATTTAGTGTGGCCAAAACGCTGCAGACACCTCTTGACACTCCTACGAAGCCCCCATGAATATGATCAGAGACTTTTCGATTCCTTTCTTCCACATCTAAAATGGTGTTTCGAATTTTGCTTACAGCGCTTGGAACAACTGCAACCACGCCCGCACACTGAGCAAACTCCCCAAGGCATGCTGGGATGCTTACGGGCCCGGATGTTTAGGAAGCCATGTTGACTAAAAAAACTTTTAGTTTTCAATGAAATCTAATAAAAAATGTGCAGGTAACCGTACACAGTAATTTTGCTGATGTCGGATCAATACATAATCTAATTGGCATTTTTTTGAAAAAAATTATAAGTTATAACATTAAAAAAGCAAAACCATTACGATGTTGTAAATTTGTATAATCAGAATATTTCATAGATCAAAGCATCAGCTGGCCATTACAAGGGTTTGTCAGTTGTAATAGTAATGGCCAGCGGAAATATTGTGATTATAAAAAGTCAAATTTACAACGTTGTATTGGTTTTACTCTTTAATGTTTTAACATACGAATAGTGCCCGCGTAAAAATAACCATTGTTTACGGATTATGGCTACAACCGGTTTAGACGGTTTGGTATTAGTCTGACGGCGGGGATATTCACGGTGTGAACTGTATAAAAATACTTTTTGTTTAATATCATTTGTCAACTCTTCATTAAAGTTTGCAGGTCTACGCATAGAAGTAAACCAGTTCCATGGTTTGCAGAGATGCCAGCCCTACTGTCATGTTCAAAGTGCGGGAGATCCACGGTGGCCAGCTCAAAAGCTTTGCTCTCTGGCTCCCGTTCACTTCCTCCATAAAACATTGTTTCTTCTGTCCTTTTTTATTTATACTATACAGTCTTTCTGCTGTAAAATTTATGTATGAATATTTATGAAGTGAAAAATAAACTCAAACTGAAACTAAAAGTGTTCACATTGCCTCGCATCATATGTCCTATGTTGCTATTTACATAGCTCAACAATTGATTCTGACAACCATACAACTGTTTAATTAATAATCCTTAAGTTCTCAACCAATATCAAGACGTAGGTGAAACGACTTCAGACGTAGGCGAACAGGCAAGTCTCATGGGGTGCCTTTTATTTTCTTCACACGCTGATTTTCGCACTGGCACGACCATAAAATGAACTTTGGTGAAAATGCACAACGGCGTAGTTCATACACTTGTAACCATATTCTTTCGTTCTTATTTTAGAGGCGTAGGAAGCTTCGTAAATGATTTTGGGGATGGGGGTGGAGGGTGAGGGTTAGCTCACACTCACAAGGCGCCACCATGGCTGGTGCCGAGCGAGAACCTTTTCAAAATTTTGAGGCTCCTGAGACCGTCAAAAATGGCCATTTTTGAGATTTTTCAGTACCTTTTTTCGATAAAGTAAACTCATTGGGTTTAAAAGTCATTCGTTACTTACGCTAAATTTAGTATAAGATATATACATCTTTAATGAGAAAAAATTGGGGGTCCCGCTCCCCTAATTTTATCTTGGTGGGGGGGGGGGGGGGCGTGCCACCAGGGCCCCCACACTTCCAACGCCACTGTATTTTGCAAAATCTGCGGGACAAACGCAATGAAAGGTAGTGCAGTGTTGCGCGTAAGTTACGTAATCGGAATGCGACTAAATCTGCCAACACTAGTAGCTTTAGTTTTATCTTTCTCAATCCTAGGGGAAGATCCCCGACCCACGCAAACACTGACCCAAGTACCCCCCGTCAGTCATTGTTCCCAATTCTACACGTATTTCAGGGTACAATTTTGATAAGACCCAACATTCATTTTTGAGATAAATGAGTTTTACCTAAAATTTATAACAAGCGACAAACTTTATTCCACGAAGGTGTGTCAATGACTTTCTTCACTCACATGGATTTTAAAAATATTTATCGGTCCATTTGCAATTGGAAGAGCTCCACAAAATCAAACACAACACTAACAGCAGACATCACAAAAAGTTTCTATGTTGATCAAGTAAAAACTCGCTTTCTTTGCATATTCTTAACTCATGAGAGCTTCCGTTGTACGTTTTTTTGAAGGAATTTGAATGGTCTTTTGAAAAAAAGCCAACCCTATTTATACTCTATTCAAATTCACAGCAATGCGATTGATTTTAAATTGCCAGTGTGGCAACAAGCTCTGGTGTGAATCAGAGTGAGAACTGAGCTTGCCCAAGTTATTTTTCAAACTAAACTGAGAACATGTTCTTCTTAGTTATCTCACAAAAGCTATTTTTTGTCGGCTTTTTGAACGGAAGAATGCATCGAAAAGAAGTCGCTTTTGTTTCCTTTATAACTTTTGACAAACAGCTTCAAAATTTCTTTTTCGTGCGACGGCCTCCGTCACCTCTTTGCATCCGGGATGGAATTTTCTGCTTTTAAACGAATATAAAGTGTTTATGCTTCCGGTTGGATTATACAAGCGAAAACAATAAACAATTAAATATCCCAATAGGCAATACTCCCGCAATAAGAGTTCATTTGTATATTGTTACAGTCTTGCCACAATAATAACAAAAGCAACGCAAAATTAGTTCAAAACAGAGCATTCACAAATGCACCTTTCTAAATCCTACCAAGTCATCCGCCCAATAAGTCCTTCCACCACAGTTTTTCCCCTCCAATCAGTGATGTATATATGGTGGTCTTTTTTGCCGTGAGTCTAAAGACGTGTCGCTGCATGCATGTATTTCCTTGATACAAAATGTACGCGTACACTTTGAAATTTGCTGTTGTGTTTGTACTTCGAGGGAAACCCTGCTAGGGTTTGCAAAGATCATTTTTATGATAAACGGTAAATGGAAAAACGCTAGCTAGTGGAACGATTGCCGTCCCTCAAGTAAATTTACTTATTCCTATTTCGTATCCAGAGAACACCTTTTATATAAACCTAGTTCAATATAGCAGCATAGATTTTTCATTCTAGCCCCACTACTTCAAATGACTTTCCGGCGTCCCTGTATCATCCTGTTTCTTCGTCTTTAATCCTTATGAAATCGCTTGAGCCCAGCCCAAAGTCTTCGATGACTAATTATATAACACATCAAACTATATGCAATGCGGAAAGTTCAATTTTAAAATAACATGATTTATTATTGATCAAATTTATATAGCAACCAACTGCGAGTCATTTTGGCACGCCAAAAAAAGATATATTACAACTGATCATAGATATATCTATTCGCTTATAATAGATAACATCTGAAAGGTTATCATGGATGGTTACGGCTGGACAGAAATGCTGCGGCAGCTACTGATCAATAAAATTAGTATTTTTTTAAATATATTTATGAATTATTGATTTTTTTGTTGATTATAAGCTTTTTTATCTTGCGACATTTTTCTGTCGGCAAGTTAGGAGACAAAAAATTTTAAAACTTTTACAAACTTTTCTTTTTCTAAACCACCTTTATTTTCTTAAGCTCGCTAAAAATGGGAGTCCTGAAGGACAAAGTAGCTAACATCAACAAAGACAGAGGTTATATGACTGTTACTTTAGAGAAATCATGTTTTCGCGACTGAATTGTAGCTCTATTTACTTCACCGCAAAATAATAATTGTTTAAATGTAATTAGCATGAGAGGAAGTTTATATATCAGCCGTCATGTGGTCATTAGGATTGTTTTAGCAAATGCAGAATTAAGTTACATGAGCTTCAATAGCAACTGTCAAACGGGTTTTATTAATCCGGATCAACATCAGCAAATATTTTTCTTCGAACTATATTTTCTCGCATTGTTTAAGGGGATCATTTGTTACATAACATTAAACCATATTTACATTTCAAATGCAATGTTAGTGTTGACGTTATTGATGTTGAATTGCAATTGAATCTATTCCAAAAATATTTTACCGCGATAGACTATATATACAGAACCAAAACACGCTTTAGATGTACCGAGAGTTGTGAAACTCTTCATGATCATTTGTTGCAAGTTATAGAAAAATCTTTTTCTCTTATTTTTTCATTTTATGTGTACCAGTTATCAACTCTAAGAAGATTGTTGCTACGAGAGAATCATGCTATATTTATTTGTTGCTAGTATAATCTATAAATGTCTCATGACAATACGATTTTCTATAAATATACATGAATATATAACATGCATTAAATTGAGTTATGCATAAATCGGATATCTTTGTCAGACATAGATCCAACATCTGTGCTTGTCATAAAACATCTAATAACAGTGCAAATAAATTGTGGTGGGCAGAAGAAACAATCGCTTTCTTGTAGAACTGAAAAAAAACAAGATCAGCGACAGCTAAATAACAATAATAACTAGTAATAATTGGAAATTAGGGGAGTGCGTTCGATGTAAATAACTCCACTCATATTTCTGTGCTATAGCTTTTAAAACAAATCAACAAGCTTTCACTCATCTCCAAACAACAACCACACCGACGACGTAGAAAAACGAAGCTGATCGATATTAGTCAACAAGAGACCACGGTCGCATGAAGTCGAGGCATTTTAAGACGGTCGCCCGTACGAAAATTCTCAAAGCAGGATAGCATCAAGCC
>JANCMA020503639.1:0-10467 GCA_024336925.2 Zoanthus solanderi | reverse complement strand
AAATACCATACCCAAACAAATTCTCTTTACTTTTCTAGGACCCAAAAAAAATTCTAGTATCTTTAATACACCCCCGAAATCCTCTTTGGCTTAAATTTCAGGCTCAAGAAAATCTTTCAAACCTATCATTAAAATATTAAGCCCTTGGGGAAAGGAAGCAGTAGTTCAGAGAAGGAAACAGTGGTTCAGATTGCAAAGGCAAATGGAGTGAGATGGTACGGGCATGTGTTGTGGAGGGATGATGTGCATGTTTTGAGAAAAGCATCGGAGTTTGAAGTGAAGGGCAAGAGGAAGTGAGGACGACTAAAGAAGACGTGGAAAATACAGGTGGAGAAGGAGAGCAAGAGTGATGGTTTGGAGAAGGAGGATGCCTTGAATCGAGTGAGATGGAGAGTGGGAGTTGGAGAGATTACTGATAGAGTGGGGTAAATCCGCCCACACCCGTTTACAGGGATAAACCCGGATCAAAATTGGATGATGATGATGATGAACCTCTTGGGGGTGATTGAGTTAAATAATAATTTTTGCCTGAACTAACTTATTTTTTTTTACTGTACACAGTGGCAAATTTAGGGGCGGGGCCCAGGTCCCCCTTTTTTGGAAGCACTGATTTTTTTTCAACTCATTTCAATGAAATTACTTTGCAGCCATGTACAGTTTTTGGCATAACCCAGTTTAGGCAGACATTGTATTTTGATCCCAAAGTGTGGATTAGAATTTTTGTTGTAAATGTAAACAAGCTGTATTGTAACATCCATTAAAAGGGATTCATGGAAAGTTTCGTTTTTGAGGGAATTCGGAAGTTGGGCCCCCCTTTCAAAGTCCTGGATCTGCCCTTGGTACACAGCCAATACATTAGTTGTAGTCTCAATTGTTACAAGCAAAGCTTTTAACTTTTCTAAAGTTAAGCACTTGGTGAAAGAGTTTGATAACACCAAAATTTTTCAATATGTGAAAATTTACATTTAAATGTTATGATTTTCTATTAATTTTGTATTGCCTTGATTTTTTAATCAAGATGACTTGTTTAAAAATGTTTTAATATCCAATTTTAAACTTAAGAATGATTTCTGAGCTTATGAATAATTTTTATCTGTTTATTTTATATTGAATTATGTACTATATTTTTAAGAGAACTCTTTGATATTGGTACTGTTAACATCTGGATTGGATCATCAGATTGGATCATCAGACTGGATCTTAGCAAAAAAAGTAATAAAATAATAATAATAATAATAATGATAATTATAATAGATTAAAATAAGAAATCAATGGAACCATGTTTCATAGATTATGATCTTTGAAATGAATTTGCTTTTTTTAAAATAGTATTTTTTGTAGTATTAACTGTACCATTTTGAGCGGTTTAGTTTCGTACTTATTACTTTGTCCTGAACTTCATAAAAGTAAAATAAATCCTGTCTTAAAATTGCTTATATATAGGTAGCTTTTCTTTTTTTGCTGTTACCTCCATCCTGAAAACAGTATTAAATGAAAAGAGTTTAAACATAATTTATGCATTTAAACCATACAAATTGAACACTGATCACACTAGTTACAAAGAAGCATATTACCTTGTAAAGTAAAATTTTTCCAGCGAGGTGACTTCTAATTAAAGTAAATTTAATCCAGTAATGCAACTTGTAAAGTAAAATTGCTCCCAACATAATTGCCACATGGCTTTGGTAGGATATCACTTGACTCCGAACGAAAACATTCTTTTGTTTTGGCTTGACGTGATGTATTTCAGTCTGACTGCACTTCCTAGCAAATTGATGGAGGTATTTTTAGCAAATCAGTCAAAACAATTCCCCCAAACATAAACTTTCAATGAATTACCTGAATTATCTCTGATCTGTATAGCTGTAGCTTTAAATATCTGTCAAATGGAGCACTGAGAGAGGGAGGGGGTAAAGGGCGCACCGTCGGCTTCCATTGATAACAGTTCTATGAACTGACGGAACTACCAACGTTAAATAAAGAAACTTTTACATTTATGTAGAAAAGTCAAAAGAAGAATACATAGCGTACAAAGCGACCCGTAACAAATAAACAGAAATTAGTATATAGAATGGGTTACAATCTAAGTCTGGTTTTAAAGTGATAATATCATTTAAACGCTAGGTGAAGTTGGCGTACCGGGAAGGTAACCACTTTAATCCGGACAACTCTTCTCTATTTAAACAGCCGGGCCTAAATGGCTGAAAAAGTCCTCATCGTAAAATCAGTTGACATCCTTGGATTAAGATTTCAAGGTTTTAAGGTTTTTCGTGCAAGGCTGCACTGCTATTGAGATTGACTTACATAACAGAACCGAAAAACTGTAGCTTTGAATCCATGCAGGCCGAGTGGTGGAACAGGCAGGCTGACACCGTTCTAAAAAACCATAGCAATTTTAAGGATAACCCGTTATGAAATTTGTATAAATACGTAGATCCGGGTTCCTTTTAAAATTCTAAAAGTTACAGTCCGTTCTAGAAAAACTAAGTATCATTATTAAAAATGTTTCCGTGAGTCATACTTTATAAAACAGCAGCAATTTAATCGATTTACTATGTAATTTCCTGTGCTAAGCGTGACAGGATTGTATAAAAGTTAGTTTGCAATATCGTGGTAAATATTTTGGCTTCAAAGATTTTTGCGCTGCTCAAAATGCACTATAAGTTGAAATGTTTTGAGTTGCTCTGACGGCGAGCAAGACATTCGAAACGTTAGGTTTGTTTATGCGAGCATATCCTTCTAGTCGGGATTTGAGTGCGCGAAGCAGACGGAGGACTGGGGAGGAGAGAGAAGAAAAGAATTCCTCCCTAGACGCCTCTGCTTCGCGTTATCAAATCCCGACTAGAAGGGTCCGCTCGCAGGCTATGTATTTCACTGCACATTCAGTCTTAATAGAGTTGATTCATTCAATTCAGATAACCCTTGTTTTAATAGTCTTCTTTAAAAACTCTGCATTCAGTACCTGATACTCCACGCCGTTCCATAAAACGTTAAAAATTACGTATATAACCGTGACGATCGTTCATAACTTCATTATTTACACCGCAGTACAAACTCAGTTTTAATAATCATAACCGCGACTGAAGAGGTTCAACTGAGAGCGAAATATATTTTGCAAGCCATTTAAAAACAGTTTTTAAAAAACATTTTACAACAGTTTTTTTTAACCAAATACATCAGTTTTTTATTTAAAGAAAGTATAAAGTACGTAGAAAGAGTAAAAAGGACAAAGAAAAAAATGTCAAGTTCAACACGACAATCATTCATAAGTTCATTGTTTACACCGCGGTACAAACTCAGTCTTCATGACTGTTGAACATTTCAGAGTGGCATTGATGGAGCCATTACAAATGAAATTTTCTCTCTCTTGTGGCTTTATAGCGCAGCTGGTCAGGTCACTGGTTCGAATCCCGTTGAAACACGAAAAGTTTCTTTCTTAGGTTCCTGTTTCGCGATTGCCTAAATTGTGTACTACTTCAATAATCATTCATAATTTTTTTATACCATTATACAAACTTAGTCTTAATAATCATTGTACACCTTGATGGGTCTAAGTTATGGCTTCGATCTTAATAACGCATTTGGTTATAGCGCTCCACCGGTATCGTGCAGAGGTCAGTGGTTTCAATCCCATTGAAGTTGATTTTTTTTCTAGTTTTAGGCTTTTCGTTTGCAACTGCTTAAGTTGCTTGCATAATGGCGACGACCATTCGTAACGCCAGTGATAAAACTATGTCTGTGTCCCTGAAAGATGAAAATATGTCTTAAATATGAAGCATCCAGAGAAATGCAGTATGTGTGTCACGAAATAATTTAATTCTTTAACCTTAAACATTTTAATTCTGTCTCTTTCAACTTGCGCGTTGGTTTTGATTTTCTATAAGTCAGTCAACATTAATCTATTTTACAGCTACATACAACGTGTATGTAACCATATGGGTCTTTGTTTGCAACTAAATAAGTTAAAAGGAAGTTTTTTAGTTTTCGCTTTTTTTTTGTTACAAGCCTTGCTAGAACTAACGTACACGTGATCCTCTGGCCAAGGCTTCGCCAAGACGGCTCTGCCGAGGTCAGGACAGAGGTCAACGGTACAGTCAATAATTTTAAGTTTATAAACCACGTCACTACATGTGTATGGAGGTAACTATATGGTCCTGGCAATTCTTTGAAAGCTAAAAAAAAAGCGAATCCAAAATTACTTATTCAGTTTGCAAAAAAAATTAATCCTTTTCTACTTTTGAAAAATTTGTAGAACCAATAACTATTGAGCTGAGAAATGTCGCATGCAATGATTGGTCGATCTGAGCCGTGGCCTTTCTTCCTTACGACATTAAGCTTAGGTAAAGAGTACAGCAGCAAAGACGGGATCAGCAAAGAGCTGTGGTCGCCTTGATGAATACAAGTTGCACGTTGGAATGTACAGAGCTGTTATTCTGAAATGTGCCGTGAAGGATTCACTATTTGAGTTCTGTGGACCGTGTAAATAACAAATTACAAAATTTGACACTTTTTACTTGCCTTCTCGGCTGAATCTTTTACCTTTTTTACCTTTTTGGTGTTGGAAAATCTCGTGTAAAGTTATTACAAAATTAAGCAATAACTTCAATAATAACATTTTTGCTAATTACCTTCCACACTGCCTCAACTATCTACTGTCTGATTGAAGGAAAGCATAATTCACTACACTAATCCAAACATTTCAGCTGAGCCGTTGTCCAAACATCTGTTAAGAATTTCACAGGTTTTCATTGTCTACACGTGTTCTTTGAGTGTTAGACACTGAATTAAACAGATTTTATGACATTACTTGTTCTTAACTATTACCGCATGAGCAACAGCTAAATTCCAATGTTCAAACTTTTTAGATAATCGTATCTAGCCGTGTCGTTGTTTATGATTTTGACAAGGAATGGCAAGGGCCAGACGTGATCGTCCAATTGGTTACGCCAGTTCATGCGGTCCCTGATAAAATCTGTGATATAAGGAACAAAAGTTCCCGAGGCTGCTTCTTGCTCCCTAACGTATTCAGAAAAGGCTGAAACAACATAATTTCCGTAGGTAACAACATATCTACATTTTGAATATGTTCTGGTCAACTTCAGGAAGGCAAATACGTTTGACAACATTGATTGATCTAGAACAAAGGTGTACATGTACTTGTAAAATAACTGCCTTGCATCCAGAAGTGTTTTCACAACACAATTCAAAAGATCTGTCATATATATAAGATGCTCTACTTTGTTTATTCTCCATAAATACTTTAATAGTTTTTTGGTTAAAGGACTCAAGCACCGCGAAAGCGGTATTTGAACTTTGGCAATGTACTCTTCTACAACGCAAAGTGTTATTATGCTTTTCACCCTGACAGAACTTAGCATCATGGTATCTGCGATATTTACTAATGTTTGGGTTGAGAATATAGAGTCGACATCTTGAATATACGTTTGGTGTAAACGCGAATATCTTGGTTTGCATTCCTTTTGTTTGATGTTTGAAGTTAAGCCACGAATAATCTCCAAAGTTAATTCTGATTGAAACGGGTGACTAAAATCTTTGTACAGATAATTGTATATCAAAAATAGTTCTGCATTTTTTTTGGGATAGTATCTGTCAAAATTGCCGCTACTTTTAACGAAATTAATTACTTCTTGCCATGGGTTATTTTTCCGTGGTGCTGAAATCAACCTGCTAAAACTTTCCAAGAAGAAGTTTTGGTACAGGTGTGCTAGGTATAATGAGGTAATACGGTTTTTATCTTCACATCTTTTATCATCTTGAGAAAGCTTTAAATCTTCAAATAATATTTTGATAAAATCAATCATTCCCCTTGACGCAGCATAATGATAGACGGTTAAACCTTCGTTGCAGCGAAGAGAAAACCCTTTCCTCAAAGCCTGTCGTAAAAGAGTGATGGCAACTTTAGATGCCAACTTGACGTCCAGAATCCCAATATCAAATGCATCTTCAATATTTTCAAATATTACTATCGCTGACTTTTTCACATTTACTTTTATTGCGTATAAGATTGAAATTTCGAGTGCGTTATATCCTTGTTTTGTTTTAGCAAAGACATCCATACCTAGTGTCACAAATTCCTTCACAGCAAGTAAGTTTGATCCTTGAGCCGCTCTATGGAGGCAGGAAAATCCTTCGCTATCCAAGCACTGTTCAAGAAAATGCGTCTTCTTTTCTCTTGCAGACAAAACGGAATTTAAGCAACTATCATTTTCGATTGCTTGAACTTTGTAAAAATATGGATGCAAGAGTTTCCATCTTTCTATAGCAACATATTTACTACCCGAAACTGACCATTGGGAGGATAGCTGACAAAGCCATATTCCCCATTCAGTCATACGGGAAGCCAAAAGATGGAAAACGGATTGATTAAAAGGTAAATGACATGTGATTGAGCTACGGAAGTCGTTTCTCGGAAGCAATTGAGTCATTCTGTTTGAATGAGCTCTTAAATATGTAAGCAAAACTTTAGTAATTTCATTCTCTGAAAACACAAGTGCTGAGTGTACTAATGGGTGAGCAATAACTTGAGAAAAATACGAAACATTACCGGCAGCATTCATTTCCTCCATTAGGTAACTAATGGTAAGATCATAATCCCCACTGAGCTCGAATCTAGGAATGAACGAGTGGGCAATAAATTCTCCGTTTTGCAAACGATGTTCAGAAACTAATTGATTAACGCGTGATAATGCAAGATCAACGGCTGTATTTCCCGAGTTGTCCCTAATATTCACTATATCTGCTTTTTTAACACGTGCTATATTCAAGATTTTAAGAACACCTACATAGTGTCCACATTTTGCAAGAATATGAAGAACCGTTTGTCCGTCGTTCCGAGCTGCACTTATAAAGTCAGGCGAATCTAATGATAGGGCAAGAAGAACAAATGACTCAAGCCACTTTTCCGACGATAAATTTTTCACACGTTCTGTCACATTGAAATCATCATACAGTACCAATGGCTGGTTACTTTTACAATATAAAGCAGCGTAATGAACCACCGTCATGCCATTGTTATCTCGTAAGTAAGCATTTGCACCAAGTTTATAAACTGGAATGAATAAATCCTTAGCAGAACACAACGCTGCACTATGAAAAGGAGTGGATCCATTAAAGCTCTTGACGTTTGGATCAACTCCTTGCTCTACTAGTTTCTTGAATACAGCAAACTGGTTGTGACAGGCTGCAATATGCAAAGCCGTTGACCCGTTGCAATCTCTTCCTGATATATTTGCTCCATTTTCAATCAAAACTGTTAGTATTTCTACAAATCCAAACCTTGCTGCAAGATGCAGGGGGGTTGTATCACATACACAAGTTGTGTTGACGCGTATATCGTTTTCTAAAGGGCGGATATTTGCACTGTTAATCTCCCACGTAAACAGCATGTCTTCGTTTTCTAAACGATACTCTTTTGGAACAAAATTAGCTTTAGAAAGATTTGAATGACACGGTTCATCGATATTATCTCCTTTGTTTAAAAGTAGTTGCACAAGTCCTGAGTTGTTTGCCAACACAGAATAATGTATTGGTAGCAAGCCGTATTTGTTAGGACAGTTAAGTGCTTTTCCTCCGTGGATTAGGAAAAGCTTAACTAATTGAGTGAAACCCTTTCGTACAGCTATATGTAACGATGTTTCGCAATCAATGATATGACCCTCTCGGTAGAAAGCTCTTCTCGATGATTTTGGGAAGGAATACACAAAAATACTTTCGCACCTTACACATTTGTCTCGTACTCCACTTTCCAGGAAGTATTTGACGACAGCTGTGCGATTGCTTTGGGTAGCAAAACGAAGAGAAGACCCGGCGTTCAATTTTCTCGCATTGTGCAACAGTTTAACAATTGTAAGGTTTCCAATTTCTGCGGCAACATCAAGGGCGCTTGCAAGTGATTCAGTTTCAATTTCATCATTCATATTCACATCATTTGCTAGAAGGAATCGTACAATTTGAACGTTACTGCGAATGACAGCAGCACGTAGCATTGTTGAACGACAATTACGGCGACGTAAAAGTTTTCCTTTGTTCAGAACTTTGGGGTATTGTTCCTCCAGCGTCCTTTTAGCATCGTGAGGGCAGTCATAACTGACAACGTTTATATTTGCTCCTGCTTTGTATAACGTTTCCAAGTTGCTGTGCATTCCGTGTATTATGGCTAAGAAAGCGGGAGTAAACCCCTTGTGATCCTTAACGTCCACATTGTGAAAATGGTGAATGAGCAGTTTCAATACGTTAGGATCATTTGAAAGTGCAGCGGTATGAAGGAGCGACCCATGCGCTGTTTTGATGTTAGTAATATTGCCAGACGGTAACAACTTGAACGCAGCAATATGCTTTTCCTCCATTCCGGCGCAAGAAATATACTGAGAAACTTGTAAAACCATCTCTGCAGTAACGGAAAAATGTTCTTTAATAAGGAGATTAAGACAATATTTAGCAAGCATCCTACATCCTTCTTCCTTAGAAACGTAATAAAGCTCTCCTTCAATCTCCGACGAAGTAAGCCAGTCCGCTAATGCCTTATGGTATAAGTTAACTGTCCCTTGTATTTTGTTAAACCTCAAAAAATGTGAAAGCTCGTTCAGCTTCGATTCAAAATACTCATATTTATCTTCTTTACCAATCATTTTGAACATGTCTGTAGTACTAAGAGGAGCAGTAGCTGCAACCAGCAATTCCAAAATTGGTCGAACTAAAGTGAATGAGTCTCTTGTCGGAAAAGCTCTCTGGAAATATTTATGATATATATCACCGAGTGTTTGTGGCAGAAACAAAGATCCATAGTTTTCCGTTGGTGAAGCAAGAGTAAATTGAATAGCCTCTCTCGCAAAGAGAAAATTCCCTTGACTCTGTCTTACAAGTTTGCTCATAACCTGTAACAAAGTCTCCCGATCATCTACACCAGACACAAATCTTAAGCTGAAAGTAGCAAAACTTGAATATTCAGAATATACTCTCCGCGCTATATATGAATCAATGTCATCGATGTTCTTTGGATCCGCAGGATCGATATCAACTATCGTAAAAAAAATTTTCAAATTCGATATGCGCCTCATTGGTCGAGATGTTAAAAGTATTTTGACTGACCTGGGTAGTGAATGCATGTTTTCACGTATGAGTGTCAAAATATCGCTCGAGGTCTGAGTATCGGAAGGCATACACTCATCCATAGCATCAATTACAATATAACGAATAGTTAAATCCTGACCTTCAATTTGCTTAAGAGGATCAAGAATGACTTTGCGAAAACAAGCAGAAGGCTTTAATGGACACAGATGATACAAAATTTCCCTCAAAGTCCTATTCATTGTTACGACTTCTCTGTACTTTGATACTCGCCGAGCTATCATTTGAAACAAATTTCTTACAAACTTGACCACATTTTGAGTACCCTTGTTGGAATAACTACAAATGTGGTACCCAATGATGTTGTTGTGGATAAAAAGACTTGAAGTGCGAGAACATATCAGCTGAGCAACTAAGGCAGATTTACCCGAACCTGGAGCTCCCGTTACAAGAATACCTGCTTTTGAATTGTTTGCTTCGAAACTTTCCTCCAATTGGCGAAACAGCCAGTGTCTGCCAGTAAAACGCTCCCTTGAAATTTGGAGACTGCTTGTGAAATCGAATTCTTCAGAACTAACATTTTCACTTTGCTGAAAGGAACAACCTGAAAGTAAAGGTAAGTGATAAACAAATCACACAAAAACAGTAGCAGCCAATTTTAGATTCCCTAAGCTAATCAAAGCTGCCGAGATAAAGCCACCAAGCTGTAGTCAACGAGTAATAAACAACAAGTAACGAGCAACTATAAAAGACGTACATGAGAATGCTCTGACGAAAGACTAAAGTTCGAATTGTCGGCATTGTGTTTTCCATACGGCAATAATTTTCAACGAATCTTCAACCTAGAGTTCAGTAAAACGCGCGAATGACCTACTAGTCGACTCAATTACAATTATATATTCGATAAACCCCCAACCACTACAAATATCATTACCTCCACAACTTTCTATAACATTATCACGAACCAACCATAAATTGAGATTTTAAAGTTTCAATCATAAAAGTAAATATGATAAACCTACTTACAGTTACCAAAATTGTTTCTTTTATTACTACCATCTTTCAAGCATCATCATCATGACCTCAATATCATCACCATGACCTCAAGCATCATTATTATCATTATCACTATCCCAAGATCATGACCATGACCTCAAGGATCATTATCATCATCACCACGACCTCAAGATCATTATCAGGACCTCAAGCATCATTATCATCATTATCACGACCTCAATATCATCAACATGACCTCAAGCATCATTATTATCATTATCACGACCTCAATATCATGACCATGACTTCAAGCATCATTATTATCATTATCACTATCCCAAGATCATGACCATGACCTCAAGGATCATTATCATCATCACCACG
>JANCMA020503535.1:0-10468 GCA_024336925.2 Zoanthus solanderi | reverse complement strand
TAATGGTCTATTTTTTTCAGTAAAACAATGTGATAGCAACTACATTAGTCACTAATAAAAACTAGTTTCTGTATAAGTAACAACGCCAAACCAAATTTTCTCTCTTTCCGAAAATGCAGGAAGCCTTAAAGCACATATAATAGCGCTTTTGCTAGTTTTGGTCAGCAGGCCGGCTCAGTACATGAAAGTGAGGCTTGGTGGTGAAATAAGCAATGTCTTTGTAAGTGGTCACATATTTTTATAATATTTACGACTTATGATGAATTATTCAACACTATTCAATTGCAAATGCCTCACTGGTGTATTGCTTATGGTTGTCAAAACTCTTCCAAGAATAACAATGGAGTTTCCTTTCATCGCTTACCATTAAAAGATAAAGCTTTACTCAAAATTTGGATTGTGAAAAATCATTGTACAAACAGCCCTGTTTTCTTTTGGTGGTATTGTTTTGCATTTAAGTTTAATGAGGTCATAGTGATATCAAATGTTTTTAAGGTGGTTTTCACTATTATTTGCTTTTAACAAAATATTCATGATGGAAACACAGTTTAAAGACTTTATTGACCCCATAAAAGGTTTGGTAGTTCTTTGTGGCAGTTCATGTCTCAATTATTGAATTGCTGTATGAATTTTTGAATATTTTTCAAATTTTTTGTAATACATGCAAAATGCAAAATAAAAAAAAACAAAAATGTTGTTAAATCACAACAGCAAGGCATACAAGATAATTCTAAAATCGATTTCAAGCTAATATTTTCATTTAATTAGGTAGGCATTTAATTGGTTACCATACAATTTTAGGAAAAGTTGTGCAATTTGAGCTTTGAAATCCAAATTGTTCAAAAGTAATGATGAAAACATTCCTTGGGTGTGGATTCCACCCCCATTGGACTGGGTAGGGTTAAGGATGTGGTACAGTCCATTGCATAGGTATGCATACAGTTGGGCCTCCTGCTCATAATAAAACCAATAAACTAGGTTGCACGTTCTTGCAAAGCCTTACCATATGTTATCTTGATCATTTATTTTATCATAAAAGCAGCAAAAGAATCTTTCAAACAAACATAAACTATAGAGACTACTATAAATTCGCCTCATTCGAACTCGGATCTTAGTTTTATCTCATTCACACCAGATGTAAAATTTTTCATTCCAATTTTTTATACTGAGGAAAATTTCTTCCAGCAAGAAATACTTTTATCAGAATTTTCAGCAAGCTTCCAGTGCGCTGCAGACTAAGAAAACCCGAGTTCACGCAGCTATGCCACATGCATCGTCGTTGCTTACTTATAATTTCCATTTTCCCAAAGTTTTGATCAAGAATTAGAGCTTGTACACATTTCAGGTATCTTATCTAATTCTGGTTATGTTTGTTGAGAAATTTATTCGGTAGCTATCGTGAGGTTTTTCATCTCCAGTTTCCATCAAGAGGAACAACTTGACGATAGCAACTGAAACTGAGCTCTGCTAGGTGATCAAATCTTGAAGAAACTCTATTTCTAGTGTTATATATCTATTTTAAAGTTTATATAAAACGTTGCTAAGAACCTAATTCGAACGAATTTAGAAACATTGATTTATAACAATTTCAATTAGATAAGAAATCGCTTTGCGCGGAAATAATTTATGTTTGTATGAAAGACATTTTTTTTCTTGTGAAGTGTTACATCTGTTTGTTAAGTTAGCTTCAAGGGAAGCCAACTTGACCGGAGCGGTAAAAAACATTTTAAAATTATAACTTTACTTAAAACGATGCTAAGAACCTAATTCGAACGAGTTTAGAAACATTGATTTATAACAATTTCAATTAGATAAGAAATCACTTTGCGCGGAAAAAATTTATGTTTGTTTGAAAGACATTTTTTTTTTTCTTGTCAAGTGTTACATCGGTTTATTAAGTTAGCTGCAAGGGAAGCCAACTTGACCGGAACGGTAAAAAACATTTTAAAATTATAACTTTACTTAAACATTGATTTATAACTACAATTTCAATTAAATAAGAAATCGCTTTAACTATCAATATAGTTTTTTACATCTTCAATTGTAGAATAGAGCGTGCGATTCCACGGGCTATGCTTGGTGTTTCCATGAATGCGCAGAGAAAGACCATTCAGTTTAAAGTGTTCCTTTAGTCTCTTAAACCTTGTATCACTTACGCCATGCAAGTGCAGGAACATTTCTTTACAGATACGAAGATCCGCAAATCTAAAGTTACAGTTTGGTTTTCTGGCTCTTTTCTCTCCACTAATGACCTGCCGAGTAAATGTCTGTATGCTGGTTAAAATCACCAGGTCGAGCTCATCGTGCGAAAGCTCCAGAACATTACTTAAATTTAATAAGGCCGCTTCCACTGCCAGCTGCTGTGAACACGGCTTTCTTTCAGGGCCTAATGTACAGCTACAACCATTCTGGATTAACTGCTTCAGTTTTTCGAACTTCACGTCGTTGTCGAGATCGTTATCCACGCCGCATGTAACACCACCCATACCACCACGTTTATGAACTATTGTAGTCGTTGTTGCACTGGATAATCCAGAGGTTTCAACCGCATGAAGACCCGGGCAAGAGTTCTTAAAAGAACTAGAGTCTCCATGCGTTTGAGTAGCCTCTGAATCACAAGAAATAGTTTTTTGTACGCATTCAACTTCGACAGCCGCCATCTAATAATTCTTTAAAACAACCTAACGCGTGACTACTAAGACTATAACTTAGCGCGCGCTTCAAAGCATATGACGTCATAATGCATACCGTCTAATGTGTTTGCGCACTTTCTATTTCTGATATCTTCAAAGTCGTTTGTTGCTAGAGAAACATAAATTATGCATGCATGCATTCTTACAGAAAGCTTTTATTGGTTATTTAAAATATGTCATTCAAAGATTACAAAGTTCGCCGTGCCCAAACAATTCTATGAATAAAAGTTACAAATGTCAGTTAAAGCAAGAGATTGCTGTGGATTCTGGCTCAAATTCAGGTAGGTTTAACACTAACAACAATTTATTCAATTCTAGTTTCATCTAATATAGTGGTTGCCTAATAAGGTCCTGGCAAGATTTCAGACCCTGCGAACTTGGTTCCTCATAATTTATTACCTACTGTAATATTAACTTTTTTAAAACGACTTGGAAGCGGTTAAGACTCAAATCTTGAAAATTCAAAAATCAAAACAAAATGAACGGAAAAAACTATTTTTAAAACTTGCCGCGTTCGTTAAAAGTAAAACTATAATTGCTATTAATTATGTACTTCTTTCTGTAAAACTTGCAAGACAATGCTACAACTTTACTCTTATCAACATTAATTTTATCGGGCCACGCTTAAAGGCTAAAGTGTCATTTAAAATTATAGTGCATGAGCTGTTTTCGAATTATTTAAAGCCCAAAAGCAATGTTTGTGTGGAGGAAAGGTTATTCTGTATTCTCTCTCCTGCTGTTAAGCTTGCGAGAATTGATTATGAGTAGATTTTAGTTTTAAAATTTCTGTCAAACAGAGAAGTTGTTCGTGATTACGAAAGAATTTCGGTACAGTCAAAATCTTTATTAGGTAAACAAGAAATGTAGCACTTAACACAAGCGCGTGATTTTAAATCTTGACAATGTTGTATAAATTTTGAAGAGACCCAAGCAATTACAAACAATATATATACAACGTGGATTCAGTTAGTAGTTGATTAACGAATAATTATCATTACTTTAACCGTTGGATTGAGGATGTTATGACAACAATCGCTTAATCTGCACGTGCTGTTTCTTGACAGAACTAAAATCTCCCGCGTATGGTTTAGATTTTGATAATAGCATATTTTAAAAACATTCTCATTAATAACAATAATTTATAATCTTAAAAGCTACAACTTCATCTATCTCTTGGCTGTTTCACTTCAATCTTTTATAGAGAAAATGAAAAAAAAACTTTTATTATCGCAATGCGACGATTAAACAAGTGTTTACACACAAGTCTGTAAAACATCCAAACAGCAATAAACTTGTATTTGCTTCTGAAAGAATCAGTTTATCCGGGTTAAGAAATTTACGAGTTTATCAAAGATCGTTTAATTACATGGGATGAACGTTTAATGACAAAACAATAGTTTTTCAGCTACCGTTCGAACGATTTGAGAAAACGTTCACTTACAAGTAGAGAACGTTCGAACGCTTTGGGAAAACGTTCGGTTTTCAAAGACGAGCGTTCGAACAATTTTCTGAAACGTTCAAGATGTCTGCCAAAACGTTCAGTAACCGTTCACTCAGCGTTCATTTTGCCCGTTCGAACGAAAAAGCGTTCGGTACGTTTTTGCGAAATGGGTCACACTTTATGAAATAAATCTATAGCTCTAGTTATATGAAATGTTGTTATAATTCTAGACAAGTATAGTTTTCAATTTAAACTCGCACCAAGAAAGGAAATGAAAATAAAATATATTGTATTGCCCCCTGCTGTATCCAAGGAGAACATTGACTTTGGCCTTTTGTACCCCCGGTATGAAGAGGATTAAGTAAGTAAGTAAGTATCCAAGGAGAGGTTACAGCTGCAGGTACAGAGGTCCTCTGCGATGGAATCATTCCATGTCTTCCTGCCTCTTCTGTACTTTCAACTTGGATTGAATGACATTTGCATGCAGTTCACTTTTGATTTTGTGAATTTATCCAACCCACCTAGTTGGTTTTATCTGAGGTCAGTGTCCAGATAGAGAATGTTGAAATGTTTGCAACTTTCTCTTCAGATCTTGTATATCCTTCTTACCGTGCATGGCTTTTATGTTTCTTGCCATGTAAGCTAACTTCTCATTCCTCAGAACCCAACCTTCACTTGTGTATAGCTTGACACAATATACAACTAGTATTTCATAAATAACGTGGTGGGCATGGTTGGCATAGTTGGTAAGATCTCTGCCTTCTGACCACAAGGTCCTCGGTTTGATCCCCAGCTCTGCCAAGATCTGAACTGATTTGTGTGACTTTTTTCCTGCCTAAGCTACTGACAGTAACTCAGCTTTCCATCCTTCTGGGGTAGTTAAATAAGTACCAGCATTTGCTGGGAGATAAATAATAATAATAATAAATAAATACTTTATTTAACGTCAATTACGAAGGAAGTAGTTGCCCATTCTTCCTAGCCTGAGGCTAATGTTTTATCGCTCGACGGCTCAGATCTTGGTGTGAAAGTCGAATTTACATATAACCTGTGATGGATTAGTATCCCATCCAGGGGGAGTCAAGACTCTCATCTGCTTAACACTACAGAAACCGGAGATAAGTATCGTCTCTGTGGGCCACTTGGCTTGTAAAGGATTTATTAGTTTTATGTTTGAGAGGGTAATTCTAAATCTAACAACAAGAATTTAAAAAATCGGACATCTCAAGGTTGAAATGGTTGTGATTTCTCTATGTGCAGAACTTTTAGTGGTTGTTTCTTCTGCAGGAAGCAAAAGAGAGAAAGAGGAAACAAGAAAGTGGCTGGGATGAGGAGAACCTGGTATGACTGACTATGCCTTTTACCTACAGGTGTATGTTTTTTGTAGCAGTCATATAATCATCATAGGGAACTTTACAGTGAGATAAAATAATAAATTTACTGCAGCTAGACATGTTTTTAAGCTAAGTGGTTTGCATCAAAAATTTAAATGTTATTCGCAAACTGCAAACCATACATAGTGTACATTATATATAGATAATTTAACATTCACTGACATATAAATTATTGACATATAATTTAAAAAGAAAGTGATAAGCACTATTTGAAAAGCTTTAAATGTAAGACTTGAAATATTAAACTCTATTAGCATTTTAGAATTTGTTCTCACTATATAACATTCCCTTTAAAATGTGAGGTATATAATAATTCATTCAATATTATTGTAATAGAAGTGCTCTACTGTAGTTTTTTAAATAATTGCTTAATAAGCAAATTTTAATTTTTGTAATTTTTGGGGGAGGAAAAGTACAGGTAAGGCAATGCATGATAGTAGATTTAGATGTATGTGTTTTTTTGTCTTTTTCTACTAATTAGTAAATTGTCCCAGTGTAGACTATTGAGCCACACAGATTGCAGTCAGTCAAGGTCAACCTTCATTGAAAAGAATTGATTTAATTATACATTATTATCATTTTGCACAGCTGTCTTACAGCTATATCCTAATGTACCTTGAGTATAATTATGAGGGAACATGTAGACTTAGAGTTAATAGCCCTAGCTACTGTATAGAGTAGGTCTTACAGTAGCTCATGCAGTAACTCTTTACCTTCCTTTAATTTTTTTTTTTAGGGATACACAAACACTGACAATCCTTTTGGAGATGCTCATTTATTGGAAGCATTTGTGTGGCACAAGGTTCGTGAGTTGCAATTGGTTGTTTAGGGAACTCAAGGTTTTTTAAAAAGTGTATAAAGATAGTTATATTGTTTTGAATATAAAATGAAAATCACAAAGATTTTAGCTTTAGGTGTCTCCCTTATTAAAAATTAATATATACATTTACTGGTAAAAGAAGTTCTAACTTCCATGTCTGTGGAAGACCTGTGCAACTTGCATCTTGTACTTGGAATATCCTTGGTATTGGAGCAACAATAACAAAGTGAAAGTTTGATTGCAATGACTTCCGCTGTCTGCCTTACAAGAGCAGTGGGCTTAGCTTGTATTACACCAGCCCTTTTCTCTTTTGTTTCTTTTTTTCAAAAAGTGTGGTTGTTCATTTTCCTTTATGATCGTTAACACATAGCTCTGACATTTTTGAGTTATTCTCACAATGCCCTTTGTAGCCAATGTAAATATTGTGCAAGTACTATTCTCCAAAGCACTTGCAATTTTTATCACTGGTGTTTTTTCCTATCTTTTTCCAGCCAGTCAGCCCATGTAACTGGCTTAACTTTGTGAATGTTTCTAAGTGATTTTGACTGGTTATCTATCTGTTTAGTGGCCCAAAAACAGCAATGAACAGTATAAATTATACTTGCAGCACTCACCATTACAAGTAGACATTGTGTTACCCATTTCAGATCAAGTGACTGCCATACCTCCATTTGTTGATTTGTTCCATTGGCATCTTCATTGCACATCTCAGTCTAGTATCAAATAAAATTATTTAAACCTTAAACTGATGCTTGTGTTTTTTCTTTGTTGCTAACTGCTGTGATGTATGTTAATTTATTTTCCAATTTTCTTTAAATTGGGCCCATTCGGTATACTGATTGGGCCCATTCTGTATACTGTAAGTTGCAGCAGAAGTGCGGTCAGTAATTTTTAATTGTTATGTCATTATCAAAGTTTAAAATGTAATAATTAAAACTTACTGACCGTGCTTTTGTTGGGGCATGTATGGCATGGGGCCAACTTTGAAAATGAAAATGGTGGCTTTAAGATAGTCAGTGGCAGTTAGCAACAAGCCAAGTTCTTGGACAAAGAGAAAGCACAGGCATCAGTTTGAAGTCGAGAGACCAACAATTTAGTGAAATTTTTCGTGTATTTCACACATCATCAGACAAATCTGAAAACATATTGCTTAATTAAACATAATTTTATTGCTTAATCAGACCAATCTGAAAACATCAGTTTAAGGTTCGAATAATTTTTTTTGATACTATTGCTTTTCTATTAAACTCATCACCAATGTATCCTGCAGCTTGTGTTAGAGTATTACATAAAAGAAAAAAGGTTTTTAATTAATAAATAAAATATGAGAAAGTGTTCACTGAATGGTCCATAGAAAAGAGAAAAAGAGGGCAACAAGAGAGCAAGTGAAGAAGAACACAGAAGAAAGGAGAAAATGAGACAAGAAGAGACAAGGGTAAACTTATTAAAAATATTTTTAATTGTTTTTATGTTATTATTATCATTATTATTAATCATGTAAAAATTATAATGCTCAAAAGAACTGGTAAGAGGTAGTTAAATAACCATAATTTATTGGTTTGACTCCTTTTCAAAAACATAATTTATATGCAGCTTATGTACACAAAGATTTCAATTCAAGGTGAAAAATTAATGTACAGTCAAACCACTTTCATATGGACATTGTTAGGACAGAGGTGTTGGTGTTGGAGAGGTGTCTGTTTTATGTAATTTCTATTATTGTTCTAGGAAACAGGAAATATGACACCAGTCTTATTTTATTGCAAAGTTGAGATAAGGTTATGTTATTAACACATTATAATTTAAATATTATTAATAGTGTTGCCTTCAGCAATACAAAAGTTCAGCAGTTGTATTTTGAGATTGGTATTACTGTACATGTATGTGAGCGTTGTTGGTATGTTAACAATTAAATAAGATTTTGAAGACTAGAAAATAATACCTACGGTGTGTAAATGCAAAAGTACATAGACACAAACTCTATGGGACTGCAGTATCCAATTAATTAAATATAACTTTTGAATCATGTAAAAGAAAATGTTTGCTGTGTCTCACAATAAAATTTTGAGTGTCCATGATATTGAGTTGATTTGATTTTTTTCTACTAGCTATAGAGTACTAGACAAATATCCCTTGCCTATATTGGAGATTGCAAGTGTCTGTAGTACAGTCGTAGTATTTTCTGTTAAAAAAAAGTTTATTAAGCAATTTGCATATAATTGGTGGGACCTAAGAAATTAAAGGTTTGTTATAAAGAGATGTTCATGCCGACAGGTAGACAAAAAGTTTAGTTTAACATTGGTCAATAATTAGGTCAGATTCAAAACTGGGGGCTCCAGTCCATAATTAGGAATTTGATTTGTTAGGTTGGGTTATATTATAAGCTTTAGATTTTTTGTAGGGGTAGGTTAACATTGTTCATTTCTTGGTTCTAAACTAGAGTCAGGTGTTGGTATTGTGTGTTAACTGCATTTAATGTAAACTATAAGTAGGAACAGCCCTGAGTTTCCTAGAAACTCTAACAAATACTATACATGGTTATACATTTTATATATATAGTGATAATGTAGTACATAGCTTACTAACATATGTTTCTTCTTACTGTTTATTTTTGTCTAATATCCAGGCTGAGCTTGAAAAAGTTCGCAGAAGACGCAAGGTAAATAGAGTTAAAAAACTTATAACAGCTATTGTTTTCCTGATTAAACCAAAAATCTTGAATGTGATAGTAGAAACTGGAAAGAAATTACTGCTCAACTTGAGAGAGGTTCAGTCCCTGTAAATTCTGTATTTTAATTTTCAAACTAGCATTAAAAATCCATGAAAACTATTATTGAAAACAGCAAGTTGTAGTAGACCTCAAAATTATCTATTCGTTAGACCCTATGCAAAAATGGCAGCAATTTTAATATTCTTTTGTCTGCATTCAAATTAGCCTTACTAGCCTCATTTGTGGTAAGATATTCTTTTAAAAGTTTAACTCAAGAACGAGGCTAGTTAGGCTAATTTGAATGTAGACAAAAGAATATTAAAACCGCTACCATTTTTGCATAGGGTCAGTAGTCTTTATCTTTTTATAATCATATAATGATTAATAGAAAAAGACAGGAACATTTACTGGAACAATAGCCTGTCAACCTATAAATATTTAGTTCTCTGTTTAGCTTAGAATAATTTTAAGCTTATGATGACCAAAGTGGTTGAAAACATTTGTTTTTATAAAACATTTTACCATTTGTATATTTACAAAATGATAATAATAAAATAAAAATTTTTGCTCCCTTTATTCAGAAGAATGTTTTAATATCCTTGACTCTGCTTTTACAAGCTTCCAATTGAAAATCAAGGAGGCCATGCACATCCTTTGGGAGCAGGTCAAACATCTTAATTAAACCCTTTCATACTAAGCAGTTTCTTTTCTTAGCTCAATTAGTTCTACTCTTTGTTTGGTTTGCGCCTTCATTCTAAATTATTCTTGTTAATATATCACTTTGTTTTACTATTATTGTATATTCTCATTTTATTTAACCTTGTACAACTGATGATGGAACATGTTTTGTTTTTGTTAAAAAATGAACTTCAAATACATTGTGTGGTTCTTAAAAAGAAGAAGATGATAATAATAAATGGAGGATGAATCACAAATAATTATAATAATAACAATACTTACTTAGATGTAGTTCATTCCACGTGTGTCCACACATTGAGCCATAATTCTTTCCTATCTTGAACGGTCTTGGGCCAGCCGCTTCGCATTGCACCAAACTCAGGTTTTTGCATTTCCAAACCTTGAAAAGGTTGGAGAAAGCACCACTCACCTTTTTCAATTATCTGTATTTCCTCTGATGCACTTCCATCCTTGCAAACCATGATCCCCAGATACGGAAACTCTGTTACCTCCTTCACTTCATCCTATCCTAAAAAATAGTAGAAAATGGAGGATGAATCACTCACTCACACACTCACTATCCATTAGCGTCACTGTTCCACTGAGTTTGCGGGTGTGACGTTGCATGGTTTTTGTTTTGCTCCTCCACAAGGCACGATTTTCTGCATCCTCCACTCTCAGGCCGGAGAGCTTGAGGTCATTCCTCAGGACCTCACACCAGGTCTTTCTTGG
>JANCMA020503433.1:0-10469 GCA_024336925.2 Zoanthus solanderi | reverse complement strand
AAACTTGAATATCTCTGGAACAAAAAGAGATATTTGAAAATAGTAAACAGCATTTTTCTTCTCATACAGACTACTTGTTTATGTTTTAAAATGTCTTTGATAGGAAAGATGCGATTTTCATCATTGTACCAATTTAAAAACTAGTAGTAAAGAGAATGCTGTCGAACTATAAACATGTCTAAAAAATTTGCAATTGAATATGCATAACTTATATAGCGATCGAGCGTTTAACTAAAACCTTTAGAAATTCAAATATTTTATGCTCAGACTTCAGTCGTACGTCATATAGTCATCAGTAAATTCTGAAGATATCATTTTCGGAAGCCTTTGTTTTGCGACGTTCGAAAATATGAACTTAATAAATGAAACTTGTAATTGAATATGCATAACGTTATGAGCGAGCGCTTTCATAAATAAGAGTTTCAAGAGAAAAAGCACGTGGCACTAATAATGTGATGTGGGGGGACCAGGGGTAGCGATGTCGGAAGGAAAACATACGGAATCCACTCCACAAGAATATATGCTGTCACGCAAAAAAGACATTCAGAAAAGTTTCATTGTTTGATTGTATTCACAAAGTTCTTATTAGCACTTGCTCTGACAGAGTTAGACAGTGAGTTCCATAGTTTTACAGATAAATATAACATAAATTGTAAGCGGTATGTAGCAGTTTTGGGACTGGGTAAGGAACGAATATAGTTCCCACTTAAACGGTATTTAGATGAGTGAAAAGTGCACATTTATTTTTAGGTACCCAGGATACTTATTAAAAAATAGACTTTTTTACCGAATAATATGAAAATTCTGAAGGCGCTTATATTAACCAGTGAGCTTTGATCAGAACTTTCACAAAACTGATAAAAATCTTTGTCTGAATTCAAATTATGACCAAACAGTTTTCCATGATTAACCTAAAAAATTTGTTTGTGTATCAGTGTGCTTGGTGCAAATGGTAAAACTGTGCACCGGTTAGCTTTGATCAGAACTTTCACAAAACTGATAAAAATCTTTGCCTGAATTCAAATTATTACCAAACAGTTTTTCATTATTAAAACTGCATGTGGTTAAAATATCTGATCTGATAAAAAAAAAATATTTAAAACTACAAATTAAAAGAGTTTACAAAAGTTTTCCAAATTTTCGAACTGTCGTGCGCTAGTTCTTCATCAGGGGACAATAAAAAACTTAACTTTGAATTCTTAATATCACTCATCCAAGATTATTTGCATTTAGTATTGTTGAGTGCACCCGAGGGCCCTTAACAATGGGACCGTAGGCTCGTGGGAATGCCCCTCGTATGTTTTTAGTTCGTGGAGCGAGGTATTGTAGTAGTTAGGGAAACCACTAGATAACGCGTAAACAATAGAATTATCAGAACCAATGATATCAAATATTTTTATTCGGAAATTCCACGATCACGGTTATTTGCTGATTGGTTTTAGGGCACCAATCAATTACGCTCGGGCGTAGTGGCGTGCTAGTAGTTTTCCAAGTCGGCCATTTTGGGTTGTTTGTATCGATTAGGAATTACAGTTAAAGATGAGTGAAGCTTATTTCTGTTACAAGTGCATGTTTTCCCCGATTTTATTGAGAAAGTTGCTTTGAATATTTTAGATAAAATTATGATTCAGAATTGTTGCGAGTAACTGGTTCTTTAACTAGAAGCACTGCCAAGCTAGCAGAACATTTACCAACCGTAAACCGCTAGTCCCACATTATGGAGGTAATTTGTTTCGATTTCTCTCACAAAAAATTTAGCTTCACGAGCTTACCAAGAGTGCCTTTAACTATCAGCACTGATTGCACAAATGTTGGTAAAATTTCCGTATTGGGGTGTACTATTGTTTAATCATGAAAACTAGCTCTTTCCCAGACCCTAACTTCTACAGTAATATACACGATGAAACTGCATGCATAAATAAGTACACCCCAGTACGGAAATTATCCCCAAATGTTAATAGTTTTCCATTAAAAATAATATAATATAGTTTGCTTGAACCAAGAATGTTTCAGCATTTTAACTCATTTTGCTTTCAGTGAAACGTTTATTTCATAAAACCGAAGGAAACCAGCAATTCAAAGGTTTTGAGTTTTTACGCAGTTTTGCTAATCAGTCATGTTGTAAACTATCAACAACTCAGGAGAAAGCGTTTAAATAAAACTAAGGGTTTTTAGGAGCTTAAAATTATTAGTCTGTTGCTGAAACATCGATATTACAGGTTTTCAGTGTTGGTTTTGTAGAATGAAGTCATTTCAATGTTGTAAAAAATGTTGAAAGGATATTTTGTTTCTTTCAGGTATTACAGACCTATGGCCCTTGTATTCTGTGTGGTCTTACCCGCTGTAATACCACATTTCCTGTGGGGGGAGACGCTATGGAATGGATACTTCATTGGTTTTGCTTTAAGATATGTTTTAACGCTCAACGCAACATGGTGTGTTAACAGTGTTGCCCATATGTGGGGCAACAAGCCCTATGATAAGAATATCAACCCTGCAGAAAATCGTTGGGTTTCGTTAATGGCTGCTGGAGAGGGATTTCACAACTATCACCACACTTTCCCAAGTGACTACTCAACTAGTGAACTTGGCTTTGACTTTAACATATCGACTGCTTTCATTGACTTCTTTTGTTGGCTTGGGCTGGCTTATGACAGGAAGACCGTAAGTCAAGCGATGATTAAACAAAGAAGAATTAGAACTGGTGACCTGCAACATTTGCGGACCGAGTGATCCTGTGAACCAAGGTCTTCATGCCCTAATAAATCACGAAGGGTTGCTACTGCTAACCTTAGCTTTTCCAACGCTAGTTACTGCCTAACGCAAAAAAGTGTATATCTATCCCCTGATGTAAAAGAACATTGTGGTTACATTGTTCCTACCCAACAAGACTTGAAAACAAATATTAGTAACTGCATGTCAACGTGAAATGGTCCATGACTGAAGAAACATGACATTTTCTATTCGTAATATTTAGGAAGTGTTTTGGAGGATATCACTTTAAGTTGTTAAATTGGTCTGAAAGATGTAGTAAACCGATCTTAAACCGAAACGGGATCAGTGTTTGGCTGTGACTCGCCCCACACAAAACCCTGTACAAGCATTTTTTTCAGAATCTCTTGCCTATTTGTCAATGTCACATTACCATTAGTGTATCTTTAAAATTGGAGACTAAAATTCAAACTGAAAACGATTATAACCAACAGTTTTTGTCGATGTATTACAGCGTAAATAAGAGTGCCTTGCTGCACTCAACCAGGATCGACCCAACAAAATATCAGCTCATTAGATATACACAATCAGTAGTTCGACTTCCTATTGGGTCTATTGAGCCTTTAAAATTCTACTGTTTATGAGTTTTTGGAATTTTTTCACTAAACGTTTGTGAAATTGAAAAGTTAAGGTGCTGATGGTTCTAAGAATAAAAGCCCAAATTAGACCATTTTCGCATCTGCAGTTGCTGCTTTCTACAATGTAAACGGACTCAATTTGTTCAGTCGTAGTTAAATATTCCTAAATGCCGAGCGGTAGTTTTACTACTTACAACGGTGTGTATTGTTGGAGGTGTGACTTCTCTCCGTCTCTCATTCTCATTAGTGTTTATGAATATCTAACAACCAAACGAGACTAAAACTGTATGAAATGAATCTGCAGTCATTCATATCAGCAGCAACTAGGAATTCGAAACTGGTCTATTACACGTTTTTCTTTATAAGAACCAGTACATTTTGTCGAGGCTCATTGTTCTTAATTTTTGGCTGCTTCAGCCTCAATTTGTTCTTACTTCTGTGATCGGTTTGAAATGATAAAACAAAAAGACAAGGCATTGAAAAACAATGCTGATAGTCTGTATTTTTAGATCTCTCTATTACATGAATACGTGTATTATTTGGGACAATAGTAGAAAATATATGATAATCTTTATTCGCAACAATAATATAATAATGATAATTAAGATCTAACAAAATTACAATAATTTGAAAGTTGGTGTTAAAAAAACATTCAGTGTTATAAAGATAATAAGAGTTTTAAAATTTTTTAAAAAGTACATGGAAAATAATAATAATATTAATAAAAGACCGTGAAACAATATTATATAAAAATGTATGTGTAAAGATTTTAGAACCTAGATTTTGGCAAGGCATCTAATTCAAAGTCCGGTTCTTGAACATTACTTCTAATTGTTCTTTTAGCTGTTCTTGACCCTCTAAGACAGAGTACAGCCGACCTTACTATGGCAAGAGACTTTAGAACGTATCCAAGAGATAGTGGTGGCATAGTCCTCTCCTTTCTTCGCTGCAACTAGCTCTGCCAGCCTATTATGGTATCTCTTACACTCTTCTCCCATGCCGCCTGTTGTTGTAAAGACTAATGGTGTAAATGTTCCCTGTTCCACGTCCATCACTCTTTGGGACGATAGTAGATATAATAGTAAATGGGAAACGGTGCTTCTCTATAAAAACACATTGCGAACGCAAGTTACAAGATTCAGTAAAGTTTCAACTAGAAACATTTTCACTTTTTTTCAGCCTCAGCCCGAGCTTGTTCTTAAATTGCCCTTATAAAGTTGTTCTTATATAAAAAAAAGCGTGTAATAAACATGAATTCAGATCTGGCTATTCCATGATAACAAGGGTAATAACAATTATGGTCCAAAGAATGAAGGTTCGAGATGTCATTATACATCAAAATTTAAGTACCCTTACGCCATGAACATATTGTGCGGAGTTTTGAAACCTCGAGAAAAATGTATCCGGAAAAACCAAAACTTTGCGCGTAGCTAGTGGGTTGCCCCGGTAAACATTGTAACGTCACTCATCACTCAGGAACTAGAATTTCTCACTTCAACCGCAGTTTTCAAGTAAGAATTGTCCCATTATGAAACAAAGATATAAGAGCATATAAACAATGGCTATTCGTCCTATCGGGCTCACGCAATTATGATTCTTATTAAAACACACTCGTGCAAATTAATTCCATATTGAACTCGTAAAGGTTCGATTACATACACAAAGCTAATCAGCCAATCAAAACGCAGAAGTTTCTGTGACAACAAGGTATGAATTGATACGTTGTCACTGTTTTACTTTTTCACCGTCGTTTTTTTTATAATTTTTTCAGTATATGATTAAAATGTAATCCAACTTTCTCCTCGTTCAATACGGGCTAACGCAATTTGAACTTTTTAAAACACACAAGAAATTATTTTGACCGGAATACCTACGGGAAATCCCAAAGTACATTTCTTTGCGGGAATATGTATGAATTTATGTGTATCCTTCAGTACAGACCAAATCAAGACATCCATAATGCACGCTTCACTAAAATTTGTTTTAATAGTATTTAAAGAATAAATACTACGATGGATTCCTACACATCTACACACATTTCACTTTCCTAAATATGTTACAAGCTACGAACATAAAAAGCCATTCGAACACTTCGAAAACGGAGCATTTCAGAATGCAAAATGTGTTCTAGTTCATAGCACGTCAACTGTGTTCCAGATCTCTGAATAGCCATGTAGGAGTTTTCGTTTCTCTTTAAAATAAAGAGATAAAGTTCACGCTTTAGAAACTTTATGAAAAGTACTCGTTCTGCAATTATCAAAAGTCGTTTAATTTTCCAAATCTACCTTAAAAACAGGTGAAATGAGTGATTACTTTTTATTTTTAAGATTAAAATGAACGACGCAATGATTTAAGACTCTTCACTGAAGACAACATAATTTAGTCTTATATCTATAGTCCAAACAAAAGAAAAACGTTTTTCTCTTCTCTCATACTCATTAAAGCCCCGTCTACACGAGCAATTTTTATATGACAATTTTTATTTGCCCGTGCAGATGAGCAAAATTGACCAATTTTTGTATGACAATTATATTTGCTGAAAAACTGGCGTGTTAGTTTTAATGTGGCAAATAAAAATTGTCCCATACAGAAAATTGTCCGTGTAGACAAGACAACACATAAAATTGGCAATTTTTTGATGTCATCCATAGATTCCAGTCTCGAATCTTTTCTTTTCAAATGAAAATTGCTCGTGTAAACGGGGTGTTCACTGACAAATAAATAAAACTTGTCACATAAAAATTGCTCGTGTAAACGGGGCTTAAGCCTCCTGTACGTGTTATTCATTGGACAGAAATCCAGTTGGTATTGCTGTAGAAAGCCTAACGCCAATAAATACTAAAACTAATCTCCGAAAATTAAAAAAAAAAAAAACCTTAAAATATCTATATTATATTATTTACATTAGAGAGAGCTCAGCTCATCTTTATCGAAGTTAAAATTCTCATATCCTAAAATTCATGTGGTATAAATTACTACTTCAATTCCCATGAAATGTCTCCCTAATGTTACAATTAGTTAATATTTACAACAGAATCCCAGATTCTTCCAATATTGTTTGGTTACATTGTTTGGTCATATATCATAAGCAATTGAAAATTGCTATAAATCAAAATGAATTAAATTCTTAGGAATAGGAATAATTATCAGTGATCATTCAATCTTTCATCGACTCAATTAAATTGTTTTTACGTTCCTTGGTTACATTAATTCGAATTTCTGCCCTTGTAATCAATGTTCAATAATAGAAGTATTAAAACGAATGAAATGGAACAAATATGATAGCTTGGTTGCAAGTTACTAATGCTATGTGCGTTCTACACCCGCGTAAGAATGAAAGGATAAAAATTCATAAAATTCATTATCCATTGAAAATGTAAAACAACACACTAAAATCTTCGATTCACAGAAAAAATCAATTCGTTCTTCCAGACTGAAAAAGTTATGTAAGGAACCACTGCTCATTCTTGTCTTGAGCTTTGTTCATGAAACCCCAGTTTGGCTGAAAAAATGGACAAAGGCTATGAATTCATCAGGAATATTCACATCCAGTTCTGAAAATGACCCGAGACACGACCTTGTGAGTAAGGTGCAACAGCAATAAGAGATGAGTCGGAAAGCCCATTTCTCAATGCCAAGGAACCAGTTGGTAATGAGACCCTATCAGATTGCAAATGCTGCCTTAAGAGACTTTCTGATGTCAAATTGGGGACAGAACCCTTCGGAAAACGGTTTTCTAGATTTGATGGCCGCACTACTGCTGGGTGAAGCAGCGCTTGGACGTCAGACACTTTGCCAGAAAAAGGCAAGTATCTTCCTGAATTTACAACAGCCAGGTTTGATGCTCCATTGGACCCAACAAGAAGTGGTGTAAAAGATGGCGTGTAATAACCAGGAAAATGTGGATACGCAAATTTATATGGAGCATAAAAAGGGTGATGATGACTCATATGTGGAGGTACATGATACGGAGTCTTTCCTGAACCCTCACCTAGAAACCTCTCAACGCCATTGGTCAGGTGACTGTGGTGATGCGCATGTGCTGGATGTGATACAGAAGCAGCTGCAGTAGAGGTAGCAGTACCTCGGACAGGATATTCTTTTGATGACATTTTAGAACGGCTACTGCTTGATTCCAGTGAAACTGGGGGAGATTTGGGCTCAGGAGGTTTGGTAACTTTAACATCGGATGCTTTCGATACTGTTACAGTCGTAGATCCTTCAACAGACGAAGGATCGCTGTTTCCTAGAAGCCTACTGATACTATAGCCACCTGTGTTTGAGCTGACATGCTGAGTGTCACTCTGTGGAATGTCACCGAGTATACTGGAGACACTAAAGCTTGACTTTGACACTGACGTCTTTTCAGTTCCTTGATGTTGATGTTGGTCCACGGATTGTTCCTCAGCAAGGTGAGGTTCTGTGTTTGATGAGTTACAAGGTTCTATACTAATACAATTTGCATCACAGTTATCTATTCCTAATTTTGGACGTTTGTTAAGCGCCTGCTCTTCCAAAACCTTAGGCTCGTGCCTCGACTGGACAGAGAATTGAGCAGAAGACTCTTTTGTAAAGGGAAAATATTGTGCCGATGTGAGATCTTCCAATGATAGCTTTTTGCTATGATGTTTCTTCTGGTCGCGTACGAATTCTTCGTTCTTTAAATGTTCAATGTTTTTAGAGCAATCATTTGGCATTATGTGGTCGCTTGAGGAGATTATATCCACCTTTTCCCTCGGTAGTTTGGGTTCTGCTTCATCCAGTGTGTTACCTGCAGCAGATGCGTTAGTACTATCTTCTAAAGCGAAATTTAAGTTTAGCAAATCGGCCTTTTTCTGTTCATCTTTAATAGTAGGCAGTGCGTTATTGTTAATATCATTAGCTGGTGTTGTGTGTACGGGAATGTAAGATGAAGGAGTGGCATCATTAATGTTTGCTCTTGAGAGTGCTGTTTCTGCAAGCATTGCGAGATATCCACGATTATCAAGTTCTTGTTTACATAAATCTCCCTTTTCATTTGACTCTTCAAAATTAAGCAATGCCTCAGCATCTAGTTTCTTTTTGGCATTTTTCTGCTCCCATTCGTTCAAACCGTGATTAGGTAAATTCAGTTGTTTGTGTCTGTAAAACACAAGGCTAATTCTTGAAGGATTAAATCTATTTGGCTTCTTCAGAGGTGTGGTTGCGTGTAGCTCCTTTTTCGCACATTCGATGAGAATCGAGCCATGTGTTAAAGCAAGAGCCACTCCTCCCATAGCATCATCTATTTTGAGGTTTCTCTGTTCAGATTCTACCTTTTTCGCGGTCACAGTGGAACTACCTGTGAGACTATGACCTTTGCCATCACGGGATAAGGGAATGTCCTTTTCATCTATGTATTTAATAGTGGAAGAAGCATTAGCTCTGTCGGTGGATGATCTATGATGAATTACAGTTTTTGGATTGGAGTATTCTTGCTGCAACTTATGACTAGCCAAAACTACACCGTTGGGGGCTGGTGTCTTATCTGGGGATATATGATAGCCCCATGGTCCCCCAACAAATGGAATCTTCCGATCATCGACATAATCAATGTGCTCATGAAAACCATTCACATGAACATGGTTTGAGTAAACGTAAGGAATTCGATTCTCATCCACCCAGTGCACATCATGGGGATGTAGAGGTCGTATTGCACGATTACCGTCAGTACCTGGGCCATAATATGCATACGGATTTCTACTGTGGAAACCATCCCCATAGCAACCGTTTGCATAGTGACTGGAAGAAGGGTGATGATGAACAACTGAAGACCGATAACCACATAGATGCTGGTTTATCATGTTACGTGAAATGTTTGCATAATCGCCTTCACTACCAAATTCTCTTTTTTCCTTCTCAAGTTGAATTCTTCCAAATTTTTCCGCACTTCTTTCTTTCCCCTTTTTATTTTCATCATCCTCAGCAGAATCCTGGGAAATCATGTTTTTGCTCTTGTGATAACCAGGAGAAAGACCGTTGTTACATGCCAGGAAGTGACTCGGCATTCTGTAATTGGGTTGGACGCATCTTCCATTCTTATCCAACAGCCTATACATCGGAAGAACGTGAAGTTGTTCATTTTCGGTGTTTTCAACTCCTTCCTTTAGTAATGTGCACAGCTAAAACAGAACGACAACAACGACTTTAAATGAGGTTGATTTTCGCCACAAAGAAACTGATGACACAACACAAAAAGAAATACAACTTACTATGATTTTTATAACCACAATACTGCATTTCCATAATATTAAGTGCTTGTTTGCATTTCAGTCGCATCAGCACTACAAATATGGCTTCATAGCCCTGCATCGACCGCAGAGGGAATTAGTTTTTTGTTCAGGAAAATATTCCGTATTGCTCTCATCAATCTATTGGTTATTTTAATCTTTGATGAATCTAAGACAGTGATAATGATACAGTAATTGTGTTCTCTTAGTTTGCAGCGACACTAGTCCGCCGAGCGCTACGCCACTGTTTTATGAGCTGCACTGGTCTATCGGTCAGGCAGCGGATTAGTTTTAAAATTTTGTTATTTGTTTTTAAAGCTATCCACGGAATAGCGCCAAACTTTTTAAAGGAGCACGTGTCAGGTAAAAAGCAAGGCGCTTATAGCTTAGGATCGTCGTCGTACGGCTTCTTGCTTGCAAGGCTATCTCTTAGAAGCAGAGTACCATAGGCGACAGATCTTTTCTGGTCGCCGCACCAAGACTATGAAATGCGTTGCCACGTGAGATAACAAGCTTTTTAATAATTAGATTTTTAGCTATACACTGTATATATATATACTAAATTTTATTATATATCTTTTATATCTTTATAATTATAATTATTTCTCATTTCTGAATTCCCCCCACCCGCAACTAAATAACAACTGAAATGCGGTGCGGGTCTAGCAAGTGAGCACAACCCATTTAAGGCCACTCTCTTCCCTAAATTTTGGTGGATAGTGAAGGAGTTGGAAGAAGTATTTGAGTTAGAAGAATTTTGAGGACAATCGCCAAACCGTCCCTCCAGACCATGCGAAAGTGCAACTTTGGTTAGGGGACGGTTTGGCGGCCTTCTATCAAATATTAACTCCAAAATTAATTTTCAAACTTC
>JANCMA020503329.1:0-10470 GCA_024336925.2 Zoanthus solanderi | reverse complement strand
CAACGTGGCCATAGTGCCCAATATAGTGGCTTCAAGTTAGCTACTAGCACGTTTATGCTATCTATACTTGAGTTCATCTTTATAGCCACATTTCACATGCATTGCGCTTTTACCATTTCTTAAGTTTTTTTTTTTTTTTTGTTTTTGTTTTTTTTTTAAAGTTGATTTAGAAACTGTTTTTGAACCAAACTGATTAATATATGTTGTAACTGAACCACGGCGTTTTGGGTAGACAGATCGACCAAAATTCTGCAATTCATTGAACTTGAAATATGACACCATCAGTTATTGTATTATAAAAATCTGGGTTTCCATCTTGATATGAGAATTTTTGTTTGAAAACCAAGTTTTGATATTTTCTTTTAGATGTTCCTGACGATGCTTCGGATTTTATTGACTTCGTTCATAGCGTAAGGCATTACAGAGAAGGTACAGACACACCAGTGATTGTTCATTGCAGGTTCGTGTCTTAATCGCTATCAACCATAAAAAGAGTGGTAGACGAGGTTTTAAGAGCATATTGCTGATAACAGATTCGTATTTCTCGGTCCTAGTCTCTTTCTGATACTTAATTGAGCTAGCGTATTTCTTTGTTTGATGTTTAGTACCAAAACGAGGCTTATCAATAACTTAGTTGTGGTTATCAGCGCTTGCTACTAATTTGAGTAAATATTCAATCGATAAATAGCTATGTCTGATCTAGACCTGTCACGTAATTTAAATATGAATTAATATAAATTCCTAGTGACAACTCTCCCAAAGAGGTTTTCAGTGTCATGTGTTAAAATCCCATTCCCCAGTTAAGAATCCCAACTGGTAGGAGGCAAACCAGTTGGCTATTTACAAAGCATGGTGAATTTGCCCCTGGGATTATCGAGGACAAATTCAGTAGTCCAAGTCGGGGATTTGAACCCGGGTCTTCCGCATTCAATTCCCCAACTCTGACCACTGAGCCACGCTGCCACCTTAAAATTACCTACTTAAAATTAATCAAATTGAAATTGAAACCTATATGACACTGTTCACAATTTGCTCACATTTCGATTGCGATAAGTATACATTCACATGTTTCTAAGCGGCACTGTAGTTCAGCAGGATGCTACATGATTGTATATAACATTTTCTGTATTGTAATTGGTTGATTAATAGAATAAGATAAAGATTTAAAAGTGCTCAATTTATGCTTAAATCATGTTATTAATACTTTCAAAATTGGTGTATTATGATTAATATACAGTTACACCAGTCTAAGTAATTTGAAGTTTATTGACAAAAGTTACGAAAAAACAAAAATTTCTGCATTACAATTTGTAGGCTTGGGTTGCTGCCCAACTGCCAGATCCTTATGGTGAAGAGATTGTTGGTTTGCACCAAGCAACAGGAATTGCCCTTGGTGAAATGGTGATATACAATATATTTTATGAAGTTTTCACTCTTTGCACTTCCATTATAGCAGAGGATAAGAAAGGTGAGAAAAAAAGTTCACAGTAATAACCCAATAGGCATAGACCTTCCATGGATGTATTGAGGTCATTCTGGACAGTTTTAAGAATCACATGACTTCAAGTTCAGTTAGGAAATAATTTTGTGTGAGTATCAAAATTAGAGCTTTTTGAAAAATGCACAAATTCGAATTATTTCCAAATAATTTTTGAATGAGAAAATTATTTTGTTTGATAAAAAAAATTAAAAAGATAACAAAATTACAAATAAAGCAAGTTCTGTTTTGTGCACACTGACTAAACTTTAGGGTTAGCAATAGGTTTTTTTTCAGGGGGTCGATCACTCAAACCCTTTGTTCTCTTTCCAAGGGGTCACAGAAATATTTCAGTGCGTATACTGTTCTAGTCTACTGAATCTATTTCTATTTTCTCTGCGTCAGAAAAACGCAGGGCTGTGGTTATCAGTGCGTCAGGGCATTATTCTTTGCGTAAATTACGCACATATGTGGGTTATTGCTAATGCTGGGTATATTCTTTGTTTGACAGTTTGTTGTATTCAAAATAGTTTAAATTAGACATCTTGCCAGTGGTAATGCAAAAGTGCAATGATTTGGTTGAATTTATCATGTGAATGCAGTATTATCCTCAATTCTAAAATGAAATACAATCAGAAATAAAACTTTTTATGATTTCATGTAAGCACAACAAACATGTAAGAGAGCTGGCAGCCAGTAAAGTTGTGCCTAGGTTTTGCCAGCTACTTTATTGCTTTGAGAGTCAAGTTAATATTATGTTGACATGATGATGTTTATCAGAAATTTATTCAAACAAAAAACTCAGGCTAGTTAAAACCTTATAGAAAAGTGTGATGTAAACAGGCTGGTTTTTAAATTTTTTGAAAATTGAAAACCAAAAAATGTGTTGGAAAAACATATCAACAGTTTATACTAGAGCATAAAACAATGTTTTGCAAGAAAACTTTCACAGGATTACTTACCAATTTCTTTAGTTTTGTACCTTCCTTCTATAAAACTGGTTTAGCCAAAACTTTAATTGATAGGACTTCTAAAATCAACATTTGGTTAGGCTTCCATTTTATAATGACATTAAAAAGTTAGTCCATATTTTACGTAAAAATATATTCCCAATCTACCTTATCAAAAAGTGCATCAATCAGTTTCTGGATAATGCTCTCAACAACTGTTCAACTACAACACATCCAGTCAAAACCAACTTAAACGAAAAACAATATTTTTTTAAACTTCCATATTAAAGGGAATATATCTCATTTCTATAATTGCTCAAAAGAAGATAAGCTGCCTTAATTGTTAATCGCTGCTGCAAGGATATCGACATTGGGTTAGTTTTTAACACATTTAAATTAAGAGCTAGTTTATTTTCAGTAAAAGACCCTGCCCCTAGAGGACTGCATTTGTGTGTGCTATACAAACTCTTCTGGGCGTGCTGTAATGCATGCTACATTGGCAAAACTATTCGTCATTCTTCTACACTCGTCAGCGAGCATCTCTCTTCTGACAAGTTCGCCAACATTTATAAGCATTTAGCAAGCTCACCTCCATTCTGTAAAGCTTGCTCTAAAGACTGTTTTAAAATGATCATAGACTCTGCTCCCACACCATTTCAATTGAACTTCAAGGAATCAGTGCATAATAACTGGTATAAGCCCAGTCTCAATTCTCAAGTAAAACATTTTAATTTAACACTCACATTGTAAACATGTATTTTAGTCACGCTTTTTGCACCTTACAGTATGTTAATTATGTACCAGTATAAATTCAACTTTTTTTTGTTATGTTGTATAACTGAAAAAGATGTGTGTCACATCGAAACGTGAATAAAAAGTATTGCAGTGTTTTTGAGATCTGCAATTATAAAACAAGATCTTTTTACTATCGGAGTTTTGCCTCAATAGTTTTTTCATTTCCATCTGTTCAGGACGAAGCAAAACATATGCAGAGGAAGATGAACCAGAATGGTTTGCCCATGGTCCCACAAGCCAGTTTGATACTATTGAACTTAAGGGTTTTGATCAAGATGAGAGGAAGAAAAAAGCAGGTAGGAAACTAAAAATTTTATGACCAATTACCCTGTCATCCCCTGTGACATTTCAGTGTGTGATTTTTCATGTGTATAAGCCAGATTATTATTTCAAGGTGAAATTAATTAATTTCATTTTATGGAATTTAAAACAGTACCCAGGTATATTCTGGCAGATAGATTTGTTGTAACTTGAAAGGTATTATATGTTTAAGGCAGAAACAGTGCTTTATTTACAAATCAATATCATTGAAAATTTTTAGCTGCACCATTGTAGAAGGGATAATTTTTAAAAATTAATGATGCCCTTGCTCTACTTATAACATACATCCTGCAATTTAAGTAGTTTTTGTAGTATTTTTGAAATTGTCTCACTAAACAGAATGTGAAATTTTCATTGGCCCTTAAATGTAAAACTATTTAAAAATATTCATCATAATCATCATCATATTCGGTTTTACATCCATTTTACATGCTGGCATGCATTGGACGGTTTTCAGAAACTGATTGACTTCCAAGCTAACCTATCTCTAGCCAGGTCTTTGCTAACTCTTCTTTCCCTCTATATTAATTTATATATATCATCCTGAGATAGGTAGAAAGGTTTGAATGAGTTTTTAATGAAAATCTTTTAGCAATGAAATATATTTTTTTCATCATTACAATATTTCATTTTGTTACAAACATTCCCTTGATTTCATTTTTTGAAAATTATTCAATCATAGCTTACATAAAAAACTAAATGAAGGAATTTGAGTTATTTATTTTAACAAAATAATGTTTAAATTGGATTTGTGGTACTGCAGATGTAATACTCACTGTGCACAATGATTGGAGGCAGGAGGAGGCAGTGTGGCTCAGTGGTCAGAGTTGTGGATTTGAATGTGGAAGACCTGGGTTCAAATCCCCACTCAGACTACTGAATGAATTTGTCCTCGGTGATCCCAGGGGTAAATTCACTACACTTGGTAAACAGCCAACTGGTGTGCCTCCTATCAATTGGGATTCTTAACTGTGAGAGAGGGAGATTTTAACATGACACTGAAAACCCCCTTTAGGGGAGTTGTCACTATGTATTTATTATTATTATTATTATTATTATTATTATTATTATTATTTTTATTGTTATTATTATTAGTATTATTAGTATTATTATTACAATGATTGCCCATTATTTTATATCGATTTGAAGAGCCATCCAAAAAGCCAGTAAATGGAGAAGTGGATCTGCCTAATGATCATGCAGCTAGCAACAGTCCAAGTGTGTTGGAAAATGACTCAAAAACCAAAAGTGACAGGGTTAGCACTCACCATGATGCTGCAAGTGAGGAGGATGAAAATGACATGGACAATAATAGCAAAGGATTTGACATTAACCAGTTCTTCATGTCAGAGACTGTTCTGCCTTTTTCTGGTGGTGTAAGTACACACTGTCAAACTCTCATTAAATTAATTTTATATTATGTCATAACAACCAATCAATTAATCAATCCAATTATGATCTGGATTTATCCTCATAAACAGGGGTGGCCAATTTTCGTGAGCGAAAAATTAAAGTTGTTACTTACATTTGTAAAAGAAAAAAAAACACAGAAATGTATTGAAGATTTGTGGATGTTACTGCAGATACAGAGCTAAGACAGGTTTTAGAAGAGCAGGAGAATCCTAACACAAAGAGAAAAACGGCATATAGGTGCTATTCAGGTGCTTCATTCAAACAGTAAATCCATGCAGATTTGCTCGGTTCGGGACTACATCCACCCATTCATAAGCTTTCACCTATGGCTACATCTCTTAATGAACTTCTTTCAAAGTTCATTAGTGGTGTCTGAAAGATATCATTTTTCTCATCTTTCTACCATATACAACTATATTTCATGTAATAACAGTAGTTATATTTCTCCGTTTACTAAAAAATCATATCTTCATCGTGCAAAGTGAAGATAATATTTTTTATTTTTTATGTGTGAGAATAGTGGTGTCACCATGGTGACTAACATGATTAGCCAATTACAAGTTTCCAATTACAAGAAATTTCATTCAAATGTGCAGAAATTCGGTGACCAGTATCTATAAAATAAACAGGATATTACATATGGCCACGATGGAATACAAATTATATCTTCCAGGTGCTGAAAGTATTGCTCACTCGTGAGAACATTACTTTCAGCACTCAAAGATATAATTCGTATTCTATCGTGGCCATGTAATATCCTCTGTTTCTGCGCTTGTTGTACATGAAGTTTGTATAATAAATATACAGCAGTTTTCATATGTCGGGTTGGTTGACCCCAATCCCAAACCTGGAAGGCCAGTGGATTTTTGTTGAGGATTTGCAGTGCTTAGAACACAGGTTTTTGTTCAATGGCAGTCCAAGACACTCAAAAATATCTTGAAGAAAAAAAGTAAACAATCCACAATCTTACTGAGAAATTAGCAGAAAGAGATAGACATGGAAAGAAAATGTTTTATGAATGAACTGTCTGCAATGAAATGTGCAAGAAAGACCCTGAGAAACATGATAATCATTTCAGATGTTATTGTTTCATGTAATGCATCTGTTGATTGCCTACAGTCAAAATAATTATTTCTTGTGGAATTCTGATAATACAGATTTTTTGTACCATGGTTATTTTTAATCAAATAAAATTATCTTAAATTGCAAAAAAATTGGAGGCTATTTTAAGTTTTTATCAACTTGAATTCAAAACAAGCTGGCTATTTCTCAGGTGGCTATCTTGAACCTTATTATTTCAGAATCCCAGTTACATTTGTTTTATTTATAATTTATGTGATTTAGAAAAAAAACATTGCCTGTCTCAAATACCATGACTTTAAATTGTGCTTTCAAGATAGAGCAATAAAGCGTTTTCACACAGTCCCAGGAGACAGAAATTTAAACAATAGACATCAGCCATGTTAGTGTCCCAAAGAAAAGAAATAATCAAAGTTCTTTTGCTAAGAGTACACCAACGTGGCTATTCAGTCGTCAGGTGAAAATGCTCTATATAAGGCACATGAGGTACTTTACAAGTTTTAAAAGTTTTTTTTAAAAAAATCAATCATCAATCCAATTGATCTGGATTTAACCCCGTAAATGGGGGTGGCCAGATTTATGCCACATTGGCATCAATCTCTCCATCTTGCTCGATTTTTGGCTTCCTTTTTCTCCAAACCAACACTCTTGCTCTCCTTCTTCACTTGCATCTTCCACGTTTTCTTTGGCTGTCCTCACTTCCTCTTGCCCTTTACTTCAAACTCCAACACTTTTCTTAAAACATGCCCATCATCCCCCTTCAACACATGCCCATACTGTACCATCTCACTCCATTCGTCTTTGCCATCTGAACCACTGTTCCCTTCAAACCCAACATCTCCATTAGGTCCTCTGTCCTCTTTTTCTCCATCAGTTTTGCAAAAAAAAATTATTTTGTTTTTTTCATTAGGCACAGGATTTAACTAATATATAATAATTTTATTACAATAATGGGTACAAGTACCCATACAATTTTTATAGCACACACTGTTAAAAAAGAAATTTCAAGTTTTGTTTTTTCAAGTAAGAGGTCGTTTGCAAGAAAATTAAAAAGCTAAAGTTATGGAATGAAAGTTTTAATTAGTGTAATTATCTTTTAGGTTGAACAAGTCTCTAGTAGGTTCAGCCAGTTTTTTGGTAGTGGCAGTAGAAGTGTTAGCCGATCAAACAGTCGAACTGGGAGCAGAAGATCATCCATTGCTGATGAGTTCATTGAACTTTCTGGTGAGTCGCAAATATTAATATTTTTAGAATAGCTAGTTGATCAACAGTGCTGTGTAAAACAAGATTAATTACAACATGACATAAAATTATAATTCATCCACTGTTCTGAAGTGAGTGAAAGCACCGAGTGGCATTTCAGCTGATAAACATTTTTCAAGTGTTCCATATCTAACCATTGGTTGAGACACTAAAACTGAATTTGGTCAGAATATCACAGTGGGGCATGTGAATAGTTTTCTTTGAAGAAAAGGCATTGGTAACTGCATGTGACTCGTATAATTATTACCATGATCAAAGATTGCATCCTAGAGTTGAATAAAAGAATGAAATTTTACCCATTCCATCAAAGCTAAATAGGCCAGTTACAGTAATCACAAGTAATAGATGGCACATGGGCAGGTATGGTTGGTGCAGTTAATAAGATCTCTGCCTGCCAACCAGAAGGTCCCCCATTCAATCCCGGCTCTGCCAAGATTTGAATCTTTGTGTGACTTTCTTTTCTGCCTAAGCCAACTCAGCTTCCATCCTCCCAAGGTAGGTAAATGAGTACCAGCATCTGCTGGGAGCTAACCTACGATGGATTAATGCCCCATCCAGGGGGGCTCTCATCCACTTAACACTACAGAAACCGGAGATAAGCACCAGCTCCATGGGCCACCTGGCTTATAAATGGCACATGTATTCTAGAAGCTAATTTGAAGCCACTAAAATGGCCACTATGGCTATAGTCCATTGGTAGCTACCCTTACCCTAGTGAAATTTTTATATTTCATTTTTTGCCCATGTATAGTATAAAATAATTTTAAGGCCAATTTTTGAAGATAATTTTACATCCCAAGGAGCAAATTCCTATAGTACTTACTTAATATACTAAGATTAACCATTCTATTTTGTAATATTTCAGGTTACTCCAGTCCTCGGCCTGTATCACCAGCCCAAGATTTCATGTTTACACCAATTACCTCACCACCTCCGTCAGACATGGATGCTAATCCTGAGATACTTGCGGAAATCCTACAAAAAACCAAGATCAATGTGAAACCATTGCTTGACACTGTGTTGTCAAGTGGTAAGGAGCCAGCCAATATTAAAGGAGAACTTCATCTAGAAGAAATTGAAGCAGACCTAGAAACCAAAAGGGTTGTTGACAAGAAGAACAAGGAGAATTTGGAGCACATGAAGGGATCAGAAGACCTGACAGCTTTTAATATTCTTGTGGAGACTATTAAGACAACAGGAAACGTTCCCTACAAACCTGGCTCTACAGTGAGTAAATTCAAACTGTGGTTATGTAGAATTTTTTTATTATTTGGACTTGCTTTTCTTATCCAAGAGTTTTCATAAACATTTAGTAACTCGCGTTCAAGATCAAAGAAACTGATACATTTCATCATTTGGATTAAAAACCGTCTGTGGTAAAATTGAAAAAAAATCTTGTTTGTTCCAATCAACCGATTTTTAATGGTACTCCACTGTCTAACACTAATTTACTTTCAACAGCTTGCATTTTACTACAATGTACAGTATAATCTGTAAAAAACTCATCCCAAGCAGTTTTTGTTTTTCATTTTCAAGTTCAACTTTTCCGCGTGCCACCAATTTGAATTGCTCTTTTGCTTTGCTGTAGTGCCTGGCCTCCAATCATTCGTTGGTATTAAATATTTCAAAATTTGGTATTGTTAAAATTTTAGTCAGCCCTATTTTTTATGGTTTTATTTCTTTCCTTTTTGAGTGAGTTTGAATATTTCTAAAAGTACTTGTTGCCGTTCATTGTGCTACTCCTTCCCAAATTCTTGTTCCAGATCTCAGCCCATCTCCAGCCTAGACCAGTATCTCCCAGGAGAAGAACCCCTCATCGGACACCTTCACCATCCCTGAAGAATTACCAAAGATGTCCATCTCCAGTTGAGCTCATGCAGCAAGTTGCATTACAGGCCAGTTTGCTTGCTCAGCGACCACCATCACCTGCCCAAGTGGTTCCTCAAATGGAGAGGCCTCTCTCTCCCTATGGAATGTTACAGAAATCTATTGGTAACAATTTTATGAACAGTTTAGTTTCTGTAATGATACTTGATTATAGTGTGAGTTATGGGTGATTACCACTGTCCAAAGCCAATAACATGGATCAAATCCTGACTTCGTGAAGAAGTGGTTTTTAACCAATCCTGTTCTCTCCCCTTTATCTCAATCTCTATGTTCCCTTTGAACATCAGTTATTTAACTGTCCACTTTGTCAAAGGGATCAAAATGGTAACCAGCTGGCTAATTTTTATTTCCATCGCATAGTTCAATATGTTATCTTTCTTCCAAATAATGCACTAGGTAATCTATTGTTTTTTGTAAAAGTAGTTGGTTTTAAACCTTCTTATGCTTCGAAAAAGAATACTTTACTCCCGTTCTTACATGATAACATCATCACGGACAAAATGTGTAATCCTCACCTTCCCACTCAAGTGAGGCTCACGCATAAAATGTTAGTAAGCAACCCGAGGCATGTATTGATGCACAGCTGCAAAAAGATAATTTGAAAGATTCTTCGATTTTTTTTAATAATTCCTGCTACCCAAACACGAAACTCGTAAGGACTTCTGTTTTTCTGCAAGCATTGAACACAATTGCAGTAATGCAGTAATTTACAACGTCCTCACTTCTAAAAGGTTTACATGCTTTATTGATTTTGAACGTTGCTGATCATGTGCAACCTGATGCTTGATTACGCTGTGCTGCAAAAGTGGCCTGGCTCCTACAGTGCATGCTTTTCAGATCGTTCATTGCTGCTCTAAGACGTATTCTGATGATAAAAGTTAATCTTTGTCCCGCTGTGTAAGTAACAACGTTATGAACGGTCCTTGTCTCCGAAACTTTTGGACTGAATTGAACAGCTTACAAAAAAGCAGAATTTCAAAACGTTTTTAACCCTGTTGTCAATAATTTTATATTTCTGATATGTTTAAAGCAACCTCCTTCCACTTACAGTGATGCATAGGTCTTTGTAAGAATTATTTGTGTATTGTTACTTACTACCATTTGTATCTTGTTAGAATTGTGTTTAGTCCCATTATATTTAGTCCCAAGTTCTTTGCTCTCATACTGCAACTCCAGATTTTTAATCTGTAGGTTTTATATAATATCTCACAGGGTCCGTGCAGGTCCTTAAATCCTTGAAAAGTGCTTGAATTGAAAAGGTATTTTCAAGGGCACTTGAAACTC
>JANCMA020503222.1:0-10471 GCA_024336925.2 Zoanthus solanderi | reverse complement strand
TTTGTCGTGTTTTACTATCCCTATTTATAGTAATTATTGTATTTATGTATATGGCGAAGCAAATAAAATAAAAAAAACAATAAAAAAATAAATGCAAAGGCAATGACTGAATGAGAGTAAAAAAATAACCATGCTTGCCTAGCAAGTTACCTTCTATGTTTCTGATCTTCCCTCGGCTCCAAATGTTAATATTTGTCAGTTTAACTAAATTTCTGATTGGTAAGGTTATTGAGAAAGTTTTGGTTAAAAAAACTGTTTTCATAAATTTCATCTATATACTGAGAATATGATTTTTAATTAACATAATTAAAAGCAATTTTGTTTCTGCAATCTTACCCATCAGATCTGCTACCCGTTTTATGTCCCCTCCCCATCTTTTTATACACATAATTCTCAAACTGTTATCCATGTCTATTGCACATAGTTCAAAGCAGATATCTTTGTTGTCACGTGACAATTTTTTTAAGTACTTATGTAGCCTTATAGTTACAATAGTATATAGCATCAAGATACATTGAAAACGAGAATGACTTAGTAACTCCATGCTCAAGAACTTGTGAAACTAATCTAATAGTTTTGGAAATGGCATTCGTGCTGGCGTTTTATTCTCTGCTATACATCTTAATGACTAGTTCCAAGAAGGACGAAACAGCTGTCTTAGCTTGTCTACGGTTGCAGTTACTGGCTTAATCCGAGCTCCTACTCATATTGGTTCACTGACGAGTGTTTTTTCACGTAGTACATCAGCCATTCATTTATTAGTTTAAAAAATTGGGCACAATCTTAATTTGTTGATTTTTAACAATTTTCAGTTATGACTAAAGCCAAGTGTTTACTTATGTGTTAGCGCCTGTTTTAAACTGTTTCAAGTATTTGCATATTATCAGCGTCGTAGATCTCACAAGTGCAAGCGAATACTGAACTATATAAACTCAGTATGCTTGAACTGTCAAAGCTAGAGATATTAACTAGCGGTGTCATCGGACGGGCCGTGGGAACAGAGTAGAAGTGTTGACAGTCACTATAAGACAAAAAAGAACTCTTTCGTATTGCATACCGTTCGCCTGTAGTCCTCATACTTGCGTGGCTGGTTTAGAAAAAAAGAGTTTTCTTTTTCCATTTACGTGAAGCAAAGACATGCACCTTGTTCTCAAAGGGTACTTCATATTTGTTGTACAATTCTAATGTTTATCAAAAGAATTTTCCAGAGATATTAATTTATATATTCCTTGGTTGGATTCTTAATCACCTATATAGTTTATGACTTCAATTAAAACTGATGGGAACTTCACATGCAACAGGCATAAGTTTACATTAGCAAAGATGCTATCGTCCAATTTTTACACGGAACATTAGCTCACATCTGTTAAACAGAAAGTTAAAACACGCATTGTTTCTGAAGGGCTCTTTTACTATTCTGGAGCTGTTTAATATATCTGTTAGCGAGATAACCACACAACATAACGACTTTTTGTTAAATAATGTCTTGTAAACATACGGCAAGTAAGCAGTATTGGTTTTACCCTTTATACATTGCTTTGTCAGGATGACGTTTTGATGACCCAAAATAATTTATTAAGATAAGAATGTACCAACCGCTTAATTAAGAAATCTTTAACTAAAAGTTGAAATCATTTCTGTAGTCATCTCCGGCAGAGTTACATTTACTTCCAATTAAGGTTAAAGTATCCTTATATGGGAAATGTTTAAATCCAGTTATCTGCAAAAGATTATGACACTGTTTGTCTTAGTAGCGACAAATAACTGTGTTATCTTTTCTTTTTTTATGACTGGGTTTTTTAATTAAAGGGCAAGGAGAAGTACGAGAAGTCGAAACATTTCCCAAACGGAATAATCTTAAAGAAATTACTGAAAGTTTACAAATACGTTCCTCTCTGACAGCGCTGAGAACATAAAAACGAGGACTGAGAAGGGAAGTGTGCGAGATTAAATGAAGACTTTTTATCAGGGACATCACATGCCGTACGCGTTATACAAAACACTCGTCAGTCAATTGCAGCATTGAGATAATTGTCTAAACATAAAACCGCCTCGCAACAAGGTATGTTAATTTTTTTTCCTGTAGTTTATTTGCAATATAACGCGAACTAATTCTTTTTAAAACATTTATTAATTTGATGAAAACATTTAAAGGAATGAAGTGTGGCACGAGTCTCGCGATACACCCATGGTGTGCTCCTTTACTCCGCGGGTCATACATGCAAATACAAGATCAGGGAAAACACAGCTTAATTTATCATGACACCTCTTTTCCATAGATTTGCCACATAGTTAATATTGAAACTTAGTTAAAAGGAAATTACTGCAATTGCAAAGTTTCACTTAGCCTGGCTTAAAAATAATCCTTATTAAACGTTTTGTAGTTATAAGGACTCTTTGCGCCATATTGCTCAGCCACGTTTTTGAGATAAAGTAATTTTAATTCTAAATCCAGAAACCGCCAAATTTTGTCGAGCGTGGTTAAAAGGCATGAAAACAAAGACTTAAAGACTTGAAAACAAAACTAGTTTACGTAAAACTTCAAATTGGCTTCAATAATTGTTTTTTTTTTAAAAATTTCAACTTCATTTATAATAAACGTTAGATGTCCGTGGCTATTCCATACGTGGTTTACAATAGAGGTAAAAAACGATACCCGTTTTTTGCATGATCCAACTATAATCCTATTCTTTTTTCTTAACAACTTACATTTCATATGCGTGTTTCAAAAGCTTATAACACAGCTTTAGTGTAACACACTGAGCAAGTCTTCCGTTTTTGTCCTCCACTTGCTTTTTCAGTTTACAGTTACACCCATTAACTTCAGTTAATTATCCATTGGTTTGAACTTTATCATGTGGCGATAGTAAAGGAAAGAGTGTTACGGCCTGCAAAAGAAATTTTCAAAGCAAAGAATTTGTTCGCTAGGAGGGTTATCAAAAAAATAGACAAATCGCTTGTATTACGTTATTGTATTAAAGGAGAGTTTATCTTTAAATTTGTAATCAGATTAGCCGGAAGTGTGACAAAACTGAATGATATTCACAAAATGAGTGTAAATGTACTTGATAAACTGACATTGACTTTGAGACAATGTCTTAGAAGGATAGAAAATAAACTTCTAGAAGCTACGATATAATGTTCCAGAAACTTCCACGTGAACCAGTAAGATCGATTTCACATGAAAATGACTTGTTATTATGACCATGCATGATAATAGCTTATCGCAATATCTTTATTCTTTAAAACTCCTGCGATATCTCTACAGTCCCGGTGGATTCTGACTCGTTTGATATTTGCGGGTGCTTTTGTGCAAATTAACCGTCTAAGTATGTTACAAAGCCACAAAAAGGTTTGGCGCATGTTTAGCCTATTAACGCTGGACTTAAATGCTTAGTGGTGAAATAATGACACGTGCCGCTCACGAACCATTTAGCAGCAAGAAATTTGTAGAACACACAATAAGTAGGGTCATATTATTTGTTTGCTAAGCAGTTTGAAAATAGGAAATAGCAAATGTTCAATCTAAAGGACAGACGTGACCGTTAGATTATCACTGTACTACTCGTCTACTCTTTGGTACACAATCAAAGTGGACACAATTCCTTTAAGTTAGCAAAACCAAAATGTCATTTTTAGTTGCTACACTTTGTGTTCACCTTCTGGAGGTGTGATCATCAGTGGTCGGATATCCTTAAACTGAGCTTCGTTTATGTCCGGTGAGTTATTGAGATATCTGATAGTTTTGTTACATTGGTAATCTGTAATTAAGATGCCATTTAGAAAATACCGAGTGTTCAGTTTAACACTATGAAAAAGTCTTTTTCAGTAAAGTTTTAAACTTAAAGCCATATTCTTTTCCTTTTTAAAATATTTTAAAATATGAATGAAATCCACACAAATGCATTTTTTTAATCATCGTGCGGTAACTGCATGAAAGTGATAAGGCCGAACGGACTAAGTGAAGAAAGAAGTTTCCATGTGTTTGTCGAATTACTTTAATGTGAACTAAAGTAATCAGTTCAATTTTTAACTTTATATATAAGATGATTCATAGCTTTTAATTGTTTTTTTTTGGCGGCATACTTTTCCTTCTTTTACTAAACACTGACTTAGTACTTCCTAATGCAGTAGAATTGTGAATGTGTTGAAAGAAACGGAATGTTGTTAAAAAGTGGATGCCAGGTACATAAGATAAGGAAAATCCAAGATTGTTTTATCGCTTCCTCCTTGCAATAGACAACGAAGAAGTCTACGTTACGTTCGGACTGTTACCGCTGGTTTATTTTCATTTCAGGCAAAGTAAAATGTCTTCAAACGTTTTTGCTTGATCAGTTAAATTATTTTCCACTGATTCAGCAGAAATGTTAAAACACTCGACTAGGAAAACTAAGTTTTAATCTCAAAACAAATTTTGTTGTGGAATTTAGTAATGGTTTCCATTAAAAATCAGATGAAGAGTCACTAGGCCTTTATCTTTCTAACGAGCAAATCGACTCCACAATAACTTCACGCCGCAGTTTGTTGTTTTGAGCTATACCAAAACTTGCATCAGTTAGCATTGCTTTTCTTCAAAAATATTCGTTTTCTTTGGGGTCTTTTGATAAAGCAAATACTTCACCAAAGTGCACAGTGCTATTTTTTATGAATAATTCATTGACTACAGATGTATATATAGCAATAGATGTATAGCAATAACTTCATCGATATCTCGATAATATGTATATATAGCAATAGATGTATAGCAATAATTGAATTGTCTTCAAATCCAATCTTTAGCGAGTTATTGTTTAGTGTTCCAGTGGTTATGTTGTTGTTTCATTTTTCCTAGTGCTTTACGTATCAAAATTGTCTTTTTTTAATTTAGATTTCTTGTCAAGAAATCTTATCGAGTTTTAACCTGACCTAGACTTACAGTGATTAATTTTCGACTTGTTCATTCTAAAAAAACAGTTTTTTCAATCTTTCCTAAAAAAAAGGAAACCACGCTACATCAGTACATGAAGACATGAAGGCTTGTGTTTTATGAAATTACACACAAAAATTCTTTGCCATACAACTCTTTATGAACTCAGTGAAATAAACAGGGACCAATATAACTTCGCGCAACGAATGTCGTATCTTTGTACTAAATTTCAATTACTTGTTATCCAGCTAACATCAGTCAAAGAAAAACCAAGAATGCGTCAAAACATAAACCAATTATGGAAAGCTTCAAAATGGCCTTTCGTTTTGCCGAGTCTACAAAAGTTAGAATTAATAAACGCTCGAGCTTTTATAGTTAAGAAGTCGCCATTTTTTACCTTACAGTATAGTCAGTAGGTTAATTCTTCAGATTTTCTTGATTGAATGTCTTAATAATGAACCTGAGCCAATAAGAGATACTATTATAATTCGGTGTGCGATTTTTTATTTTGGTTTTTAATTTTAACAATTGTTGGTGTTTTGTGAACAATGCGTTGGTTTTTGCCGGGCTAAAATATTCCTTTCGATATAAATGGAACAACCCGAGCGAAACGTACATTTTTTATACTAAATCGAAAGCGAAATCAATATCTTAATTGTTGTGCAGTAATAGCAGTGCGGAAGTAGAGGACGGGTTAACTTTTGCATTTAGTGGTTATTTACTGAAAAAGCCTCTTCAGGGTTTTCAAGAAGGTAGTACGTGCTACCGTAGTAGTGAATTGACGTACTTTGAAACCACGAGTTGTCGGTTTGGCTCAATTCTTGTTTACTCTAAACAATTTACGAAGTGAAAAGCTTACAAAGAAAGCATTATTTCATAAAACAATTGAGTTTTTTTTACAAATATTACAAAAATTGGTGTTCGATAAGTTTGCATTCCCAATTTTGCTCATTTGCGCATTGCTCAAGTCACGCGAGTTGGAAGCTCAACAACAGACATCATTTTACTTTTAGCTATTTGTTTACAACCATAGTATTTTTTATCTGGTATTTTCAATATTTACCGGATTAAGGCGTTTCTTTACTTCTCCAGGTATGTTTGAAGCTTTTCTATGCTTCGTTGCTGCAGTTTCAAAAATATCGATTAAGCACCGACTCCGCAAATTGTTTTTAAGGTGTAAACGGAAATGTTTGTTTTCTTTGTTACCCCAAAAACGTGTTTTTGAGTTCTTGTTTTGATCACTTTAAATATTCAAATATCTTTGTTTGTGTTTAGGAAACTTTGCGCTATCTTAAACAAAAAAAAACTAAGTTTAAGTAAAATAACCATTAACCCTATTTTTATTTTCGTTTTAAATTTTTTTGTTGTCCCCAAGATTAAGACACAATTTTTTAAAAAAAAAATAAGAAGAATAGTGCGTATTAGTTATGCACAGGGGTCCTTTATTAAGTCTCGGACGATCGGTTCACCCCTTATCCATATTCATATCTTTAGGATATTAGTTACTAAAGTTCCAAACAGGTCACATAGATGTTTAAATGTGTCATTAGAGAACGGAAATGCTTTCTTCTGCATGTCTGAAGTGATAAACCATTCATATGAAAACAAGACGAAATCTTTATCGCCAGCCAGAGTAGTGCGGTGTTCGCCACACATATTGCTTTAATTATAATAGATAAATGAAACAACTTGTTTTTAATCTGACATTATCGTCCGTACAGTTCCGACTGCGGCCAGGATTTTTTTTTCAAAAGTGGATAGGGGTTGAAGTAAAGCGCTCTCGTAAATAAGGACTTTTTCCCAATTTCTATTATTCCATTTAGTTGGTGTCATTGCTTGCAGTGTTTTAAAGTTGATACAGATTGTCAATCATCTTTTAACGATAAATTCAAGGCTATCGTGTTTCTTAATCCGCAACAAAAAAGTAGGAACCGTCCGACATCACATGAAACCTTGTCTAGTTCTAGTTCGTTGACTATATAACGGTTGCTTATCGACTAGATGATACCACTGAAAAACTTCTAGCTCTTGTTGTGCGATAATGGAGTCGAAATCAAAACCTAATTACTGAAATGAGATTGCATGTTGACTCGGGACAATATATTGCTCCAAAACATTTAGGTTTTCATCTTAAATGGAGAATACTGCATAGGCTTTTAGGGATATAGTTTTTATTGCCTTTGAGAAGATCTTTCAAGGTAATGAATCAATGAGAATAGCAAACAAAAGTATTGAAGGAGAAGATAATGACGTCATCTCACACATTTTGATTTAGTTGAGTTTATACTGCGGTTATGACGTTACGAAACATCAAAAACGACAAAGTCAGCAAAATTGACCTGTTTACAACCAAAGCTATAAGAAAGTTTGTATGAACGTTACCGATCAGTATGGCAAATGACTTATGTCCTAACTTTTTATCATTTGTTTTTTTCGGCTTCTCGTTTGCGTTCACAAACAGTGAGGTTTCACGAAAACTCAGTTTTTTAAGAAATTTATTTCGTTTTCGGAAAATTTGGGTTAAAACGCTGTTCCGTTGTTAGTGTGTTTACTACCATTTATATACTGACTGCGTTTTATATACGGAGTCAAGTATGTTCGCTTTAAAGGCTACTTCAGATGCTTTTCATTGCAACGTTTTTATTGCAACGTTTTTCTCTTAAGCCTCGTCTGAGGGTGTCAATGGGGTTAACTGTTTGACGTATAATGTCGGTTTTTGGCTGTCTTAACCGTATAAATAAGAAAAAATGAACGGGCTATTGTATAAAAGAAGGTCGACTTCTGGAAACTTATGTACCCTCTATTTCATATGCTGCGTGTCCTGGCGGAGATTGCACAACTTCTTATCTCATTTCGTGAAATGCTCTGAGCCTGCGCTCTGTTTGCGGTTTAGTTACCAGTACCAGCCTTCTCTATCTACTTTGCAAGCCTCCGCATACATGACAGCCATAGACCCTATGCCAAAATGGCGGGGATTTTAACATTCTTTTGTCTACATTCAAATTAGCCCTACTAGTACTAGCCTCGTTTGTGGTAAGATATTCTTTTAAGAACGAGGCTACTATGGCTAATCTGAATGTAGACAAAAAAATATTAAAATAGCCGCCATTTTTGCATAGGGTCTATTACTTAGGGCTGTGATTTCTTTTTACCGAGAATCGCAAGTCATCGAACGTTTTCGTTCAAAATTTTTTTTTCAGAATGATTTAAGCAGCTTCAATAACTTCAAGCGCTACTTAAAGAGTTTTCTCGGCGTGAAAGAGAAAGCGAGGGCTTGAATTGTTTCGTTTGGCGAGGTCAGCCACAGAAGCAAGTGACTGCCAAAATTATGTCATTTATACCCAGCAACAGTGGGATATATGGAGATGCCGCCACTACTCCGGTAGTGAACACCAGGCCACGAAACTTTGAACAGAGTAGCCTGAACAATTATAACTGCTTATACTATGTTGCTACCAATTACATGCGGATCACATCAGAAACACTCCACTAGAAAAAAAAAAAACTTGCAATTTTCAGCTCGACAGGTTTCCATTATGTTGCTGCATTAGTTGGCCTGTTTGTTTCTTTAAAAATTTAACCTATTATCCTTATGGGCGTTACTAGTAATACTGCGCTATCGCTAAGTGCCAACGAGCACTGAGACAAAAGCACAAGGACGCGGACAGAAGCACTGAGAACTGGAGCTCTCATTTTACTAATACTACTAATTTTCGAGTCTGAAATTTGTTTGTGTAGACGCCAACATTGGCAACACAACAGTCGTGGCAAGGATATTATTGATTTAATAAACCGAAACTTGTGAAGGAAAAAACTTGCTCGATGTCTACACGAGAAAAAAAAAACCCCGTTCTTGTCAATGGAAAATTGTAAAAAAAAATTGTTGATCATCTAAACTAGCAGTAAAATCGACAACTAAACTCAGTGTCAAGGAAAAATTGCTTATGTAGACGAAGCTTTACGGGAGTAACCCGGCAGACAGTGATTTGCTTTGATAAGAACTTGTTCAATCCATTGAGACAATGATTTTAAGCATTTTTGTATTCATCAAAAAGTTATTTGATTTGTCTCACACAGTTTGATATTCTAGAATGTTGGAAAACGTATTTTGAAAAGGAATAATCATTCTCTTTCTTCTAATTTTGTCTTTCTTTTTTTTCTTCGCTCAAAGAGAGTTGAAACTTTGTAGACATTTTTTTAAATAAATGAATGCAGATTCCTTTTATTGAATAAATGGTCCAATCCTACCCCTAATATTTCTCACATTCTACTCCTAAATGATATTAGTAATAATATTTATGAGATAACATATTAACCTCCTTCCATTCATTTATTGATATCTTCATTATATCATGAATATATATACCTTGAATTGTCAGTCAAGTAAATTTTGTTTGATAAGATACCTATATACCTGGTACCTTGTATAATTTATTTCTAAATTTTCTATCATAGGTTGCAACAAAGTATCTGCTTGGATTCGTTTTTCCTATTCAGTAAAATAGCATAACCCATCATGTTTCAATTAAGTACATTTTTTAAATTTAAAATTCTGGGGAGCAAAGCTGCATTGTGCAGATAGTCATTTCTCATTTTTTAAAAGTTCTCATTGTCTGTGTCACTGAGTTTCCTTTTATTAGAAAAAAGTGCTTAGGACGATCAATGCATGGATTGTGTTTATAATATCTTTAATTCTATGCCACCTGAACAGCTAATTCAGAAAATCAAAGATTATCACGTGGACTCGAACCAACTCATTTATCTGGCCAGGAACTCATGGATTTGGAATTTAATAATAACTGAAGCTTGAGTTTTTTTTGCTTAATTTTTTTTAACTTCCGATTTTGGAATCAGATTTAAAAAAACATACGGAAATGAGGATTAAAAACGTCTTATGTGTCATTTTATCTCTTTATTTAAATATGCCATTTTTTCCGGAATGATTTTCGAGCAGGCTTAATTTGCTGTTTGAAATCAGTATCTACGATGTGATAGGCTTCTTTGTCTATCATTACGTCCACATACATAATTAGGTTTGCAAGAATGTTTTTTTAAAAACATTTGATAAAATTTCATCTTTGGCGTTTTTTCATAGTGATCAGAACACTTAGTTTTTAAAAGAAATGTTCTTCAAACTAGTAAAATGATATATAGAGTCAATTTGAACAGCCATGTATCAGCAAAAACATATTCTGCTTGTTTAGTCCAGTTGCATTTTCTACGTTGTATATATCAAAACAAGAAATGCGGTGAGCATTGTTGGGCTTGGATCTTAAAATCAAAGAGGCCCCCCACATTAAATGGCTAAAGCCAACACTTAATCAACAATAAGGCAATTTAACATAAAATTATCATTAGGATTTAATTTTACATTATTATATGTAAGTTAAGCTATAGCGGCATTGTAAAACACACTGATGATGGGAGTTGTACATGCATAACTTTGAAAATTATCTTTGTTATTATAATGTACAATCCAAGGTGGAATAAACTATTGTTGTTGGTGTTGTTGTTGTTGTTGTTGTTGTTGTTGTCATGGATGACATCATCCATGAGGTAAAAATT